>PVJL010001296.1:62073-278682 GCA_004026885.1 Lyroderma lyra
TGCAGGCTGGCTTTAGGGAAGTAAAACTTGTTTTACTTCTGCATCTGAGGAATGTGCCTGATATGGCCAGTTCCTTGGGAGACTCTAAAGAAAGAAGACTATCTGAGTACTTGGAAGAATTGCCTTGGGGAACTGACTCCCTCTCAGTTACTCTGACCTTCAAGTTAACTGGTAGAGAGTCAAGGGTGTGTACTGCTTAATGAGGAAAATGGCTAATCCAGCCAGTTCCTTGGGACACAAAAGAAAGATAATTGGATTATGGAAGACAAGGCCCTAGGAAACCTGACCTTTGTTTGCTCTGACTTTAGGCTATTGCTGGAGAGTTAATGATAATAGATGATCTGCTTTTGAAGGAGGTAATGCATATTTTCATTGTTAAACTGCATGTACTCAAATTGCATATATTGGTGATGGGAAATAAACTCGGGGCTTCACCATCAGTGAAGACCGGCCGCATCAGCAATCGTGTGAGTGTGTCTCTTTCTTTAATTCCCGCTCCCCCCTTCAGGTACTGATCGACTTGTGGCGGCTGGTCCGTCATAGCACCCCAGAAGGTTCCCTCAGACCTCATTGCAAACACTGTCTCCACTCCCAACCCCCAACAAGGATAATCAATCTCCTGACCTCCAACACCACCAATTATTTTTACCTGTTTTTGAAATTTATGTAAAAGAATCATAAATTGCACACTCTATAATGTCTGGCTTCTTTTGTTCAGCAATGTTTTTATGAGATTCACACATTATTATGTGTGGTTGTAGTTTTCTCATTCTGATCACTACTTAATATTCATTATGTGATTGTACCAGAAACTTACTTACCCACTCTGTTGATAAGCATTTGGAAAATTCCAGTTTGGACTATTATAATTAGTCCTGCCATGAACATCTCTGTCTATGTCTTCTGGTGAATATAAGCACACAATTCTGTTGTGTATAAATCTAGGAGTGGAACTGTTGAGTCATGAAGCATGAATGTGTTCAACGTTAGCAAATAACAAAGGAACTTTTAAGAAAGAAATATTTTAAGGTCTTTATAGGGAAATTTAAATGATTAGTGATTTATCATAAAATGCTGACTTCCAAAACTACTTTCAGGAGAGTAAACATATTAAAGAAGGATAAGTGATCCACATTGCTTCCAAAGAAGGCAATTTACTTTAGAATATTTTTATCAGCAATTTAGCCCATGATAAGAAGAACAGTTAAATAACCAAGTTTGTTTTATCCTTTCAGGAACTGATGATGCTAAAAATTCAGATACAAAGAATTGAAGAGCCATTACTATCAATAAAGTAACCACTTTCTCGATTTGTTACAGGATATAAATGTTACAAGTCAGAACTCTACAACAGTTAAGGCTGTATTCATTTAATCAGAGTCCTAGAAATTGAAAGGGACTTCAGAAAGGGGACTTCAGAATTAGTCTAACCTTCAGGTAGATGCCTTCTACATCAGTGATCATGCTAATAAACATTTATTTAATCCTGGAGCAGAAAAAGAATATTAGGAAAACACTAAGGGAATCTGAATAAAGCACAGACCTTAGTTAATAATAATGTATATCAACTTTGGTTCATTAATTGTAAGAAATGTACACTATAATGTGAGATGTTAATAATAGGTGAAATGGGGAGGGGGTAAATATGGGAATTCTGTGTGTTATCGTCACCATTTGCCTGTAAACTTTTAAAATAAAATTCATTCTTAAACATACATTTTAAACACTGCAACATAATTTGCAGATTGTAATATACCTGCTAAACTCTTCTCAAAATGCAATCCAGGGATTGGCAAGATCGCGACCATAGAGGAGGTTCCTAAAACCTCTCCTGGAAAATACAATTGAATGGCCAGCCAGGATACAACATGGGAAACCCTGAGTGGCACAGAGACAACTGAGAAATCAATACATCACAAGAAAATAAGTGAAGGTTTGAGAAAGGGGGGAGAGAAGGGAGGGAGCATAGATGGATGGCGACTGACACCACCATGGTTAACCAAAGGAACTAGAAAGAAATCAGGGAGCAGCCCAATATAGGGAAGGAGGGGGCAAGCAGCGACAAGAGTGCAAGCCAGAGTGGCAGAATGCGGGGATAATGAGACCCTGAGGGAGATGAACCTAAAAGCAGCATGTTAGAGACAAAGCCTGGGAGCCAAGCTCTAATGCTCTAAGCTCCGCTCCTCAGCTCCTGACATATGCCTAGGGAACTCTCCTGACTCACAGAGCACGCACGCAGACCCCTTCCACAGCGCCCCTCCTCCTCAGCTTGTGGCACACGTGTGCAGCGCCCTCACGGCACCCTCGTGGCTCAGTGCAGCCCCCTCATGCAGCACCCACCTCCGCTGGCAGCGAACACCAAACAGCGCTTGGGGCTCGCACCTGCAGACACTACTGGGCGCAGTTGCTGTGGAAGCAAATCGCTGAAACAAGGCCTAGGGTAAAATGCTAGAGAAGGGAAAAAGGCAGATTTGACAGAATTCACCCCAACCAATGTGAACGGCCTCAGCCTGCATCCCATCAGCCTCCCCTGTCTCTCCCAGCTGCAGAGCGACCTCAGCTTGCTTTTTGTTGGCCTTTCCATTCTCCCACAGTTTTCCCAATAAACTGCAAGAAGCAGGGAGAACCACAAACCAACACATTCTGCCTTCAAAGCTGGTACAGCGGAAACACCTCCCCTCTCTCCTAAAACTTGCCACCCTCAACACCACCTAGTGTCTGTTCTACAGCAAAACACCACAAAAAATACTAATCAGAGAAATAGAGTGATCTCCTGGGCTCTGTTGGAAATAAAGCCCTCATGCTGAAGAAGAAGAACACAACAGACAATATGAGTACCTTAGGATTTAAAAGTGCTCAGAAAGATAAAAAAAAATACCTCCAGAAAAAGATCTTACAGATCTAGAAATTTATGAACTATTGCTTCTCAGCCTTTTGGCTAAGATCAAGTGTAGAAATTTATGATCTGACAAAGAATATAAAATTGCCATTCTAAAGGCTCTCGAAAAAATGAAAACATATTGGCAAAACACCATAGCTTAGATGAATGATCTCAGAAAGGAAATCTGTGAACAAAGAGAACAGTTTAACAAAAAAATTCAAACTATAAGGAAGAACAAGATGGAAATTTGAGAGATAAATAATACAATAAAAGAAGTGAGAAATGAAGTAACTGAAAAGGAAAACAGAGCCAACCAGATGGAGGAAAGAATTAGTGATACTGAAGATCAGAACATAGAAACATCTCTGAAAAAGGAAGATAGGAAATACAGAACCAAAAGGATTGAAAGAACCCTGCAAGAACTACCTGACCCCATGAGACAAAAAAATCAGGATAATAGAATTGGAAGAAGGAGCAGAGCACTCTATAGAGAGCACACTCGAACAAATAGTAAACAAGAACTTTTCAAATCTCTGGAAAGATCTGGAACCCCAAGTTCAAGGAGGACATAGGTCCCCTAGATAATGGGACCTTAGCAGATCTTCTCCAAGACACATTGTACTGAAGATGTCAAAAACCAAAGACAAAGAGAAAATTCTCAAGGCAGCTAGGGAAAAAAGAACTATAACCTTCAGAGGTAAACCCATCATGTTGGCATCAGACTTCTCAGCAGAATCTCTACAAACCAGGAGGGAGCAGAATCAAATATTCAAAATATTAAAAGAGAGAAATTTCTAGCCAAGAATAAATTATCCAGCAAAATTATCCTTCGGATATGAAGGAGGAATAAAGAACTTCCCAGACACACAGAAGCTGATGGAATTCGCCAGCAAGAGGCTGGCACTTCAAGAAATACTGAAGGAGGCTCTTTGACCTGAAACAAAACATCAGAATAAATGAAATAGAATTGGGACAACATAAATAAATAAATAAATAAATAAATAAATAAAATTTTTAAAAAGGGAGTAATCGTCATAGGAAATCCTCATATATCAATCATCATTCTAAATGTTAATGGACTGAACTCACCAATAAAATGACACAGAGTAGCAGACTGGACTAAAAAACAAAACCCATCCATATGCTGGCTCCAAGAGACACACCTAAGCCATAAGGACAAAGACAGACTCAGAGTGAAAGGATGGAAAACAATACTCAAGCAAATGGTAACCAGGGAAAAGTAGGAGTTGCCATACTGATATCTGATGAAACAAACTTCAGGTTAAAAAAGAAACAAAAGATGGACATTACACAGTGATAAAAGGCACAATACAACACCAGAAGACTTGACATTAATTAACATATATGTTCCCAATCAGGAAGCACCAAAATATATAAAGCAACTACTAACAGATCTGAAAGGAGAAACTGACAAAAGTACAATCACTGAAGGAGACCCAAACCTCCCCTTAACAGCCATGGACAGGATCATCCAAACAGAAAATAACAAAGGAAATACCAGCTCCAAATGACACATTGCAGCAACTGGACATAATTGACATTTACAGGACACTTCATCCAACAAAAAAAAAGGCTATACCTTCTTTTCTAGTGCATATGGAACATTTTCAAGCATAGACCATATGCTGGGACACAAAAGTAGCCTCAGCAAATTCAAGAAGACTGAAATCATACCAAGTGTATTCTCAGACCACAAAGCTTTGAAATTGGAGATCAACTGTAAAAGGGAAGCAGAAAAAAAACACATATACATGGAGATTAAACAACATCTTATTTAAAAATGACTGGACCAAAGAACAAACAAAAGAACAGATTAAAAATATATAGAAACTAATGACAATGAAAATACAACATATCAAAATTATTGGGCACAGAGAAAGCAGTAATAAGAGTGAAATTTATATCATTACAAGCCTATCTTAAGAAACAAGAAAAATCACAAGTAAATATCCTAACATTCCATCTTAATGAACTAGAAAAAGAAGAGAAAACACCCAAAATCAGCAGAAGGAAAGAAATAATAAAAATTGAAGGAGAGCTAAAAGAAATGGAGAATAGAAAGACAATAGGAAACATTAACGCTACAAAGAGCTGGTTCTTTGAGAAAGTCAACAAAATTGACAAACTCCTGACTAGACTAACCAAAGGGCGAAAGAAAAGGACACAAATATCTAAAATTAGAAATGAAAGGGGTGAAATTACCACTGATACCAAAGAAATACAAAGGATTAAAAGTAAATATTATGAAGGACTTTATGCTACTAAATTTAACAACCTAGAAGAAATGGACAAGTTCCTAGAAAATGATAGCCTACCTAAACTGAACCAAGAAGAACTGGATAATCTAAATAGACCAATCAATAGTAAAGAAATTGAAATGACTATTCACAACCTCCATAGAGGCAAAAGCCCTGGACCAGATGGCTTCACCAATGAATTTTACCAAGCATTCAAAGAAGAATTAACTAATGCCTATTCTCCTCGGACTCTTCCAAAAAACTGAAGATAAGGCAATACTTCCTAAATCATTCTATGAGGCCAACATTATCCTAATACCAAAGCGTGGTAAAGATAACACAAAAAAAGAAAACTAGAGACCAATGTCTCTGATGAACACAGATGCAAAAATTCTTAGCAAACAGAATACAACAGTGCATCAAAAAGATCATACATCATGATCAAGTACGATTCATCCCAGGAGCACAAGGATAGTTCAATATATGAAAATCAATCAATGTGATACACTACATAAACAAAATAAAAGATAAAGACCATATGATCATATCAACTGATGCAGAAAAAGCATTCAACAAGATAAAACATCCATTTATGATCAAAACACTGAATAAAATGGATATAGAAGGAAAGTATCTAAACATAATAAAGGCCATATATGGCAAGCCTTCAGCTAATAGCTTACTGAATGGGAAAAAAACATAAGCCCATTCCCCTAAAATCAGGAATGAGACAGGGATGCCCCCTGTCACCAGTGCCATTCAATATAACACTGGAAGTTCTAGCCAGAGCAATAAGGCAAAAGAAAGGAATAAAAGGTATCCAAATAGAGAGAGAAAAGGTCAATTTGTCATTATTTGCAGATGACATGATCCTTTATATGGAAAATTACAAAGACTCCCCTAAGAAACTACTAGAAACAACAAATGAATGAATACAATAAAGTTTCAGGATACAAAATGAACATGCAAAAATCAACAGCATTCCTATATACAAACAATGAATCTTCAGAAAAAGAAATGAGGAGTCAATATCTTTTGCTCTCACAACAAAAAGAATGAAATACCTGGGAATTAACTTAACAAAGAACATGACAAACTTATATGCAGAAAACCATAAGACACTTTTGAAAGACAGTGAAGAGGACACAAAGAAATGGAAAGATATTCCATGTTCATGGATAGGAAGACTTAACATTGATAAAATGGCCATATTACCCAAAGCAATTTACAGATTTAATGCAATACCCATCAGAATCCCACAATCATACTTTTGCAAAATAGATAAAAGAATTATCAGATTTATATGGAACCATAAAAGACCTCGAATTGCCAAAGCAATACTACATAAAAAGAATAAGGCTGGTGGCATTACACTCCCTGACTTCAATTTATATTACAAAGTATCAATAGTCAAAACAGCTTGGTATTGGCAGAAAAACAGAAATACAGACCAATAGAATAGAACTGAAAACCCAGAAATAAATCCACAAATTTATGGACAAATAATTTTTGATAAAGGAGCAAAAAACACACAATGGGGAAAAGATAGCCTCTTCAGTAGATGGTGCTGGGAAAACTGGAAAAACACATGCAAAAGAATGAATCTGAGCTGCGAACTCTCACCGTATACTAAAATTAACTCAAAATGGATTAAAGACCTCCATATAAGACCCGAAAAAATAAACTGTATAGAAGAAAACATTGGTACTAAACTTATAGACCTAGGGCTCAAGGAAAACTTCATGAACCTAACCTCAAAGGCAAGAAAAATAAAAGCAAAAATAAGTGAATGGGACTATATCAAACTAAAAAGTTTCCGTACAGCAAAAGAAACTATCAACAAAGCAAAAAGACAGCCAATTGAGTGGGAGAGAAAATATTTGCAAACAATGCATTTGACAAGGGTCTACTATCTAAAATATATATAGAACTAATACGACTTAACATCCAAAAAAACAAACAACCCAATTAAAAAGTGGACAGAGGACCTAAACAGACACTTCTCCCACGAAGAAATACAAATGGCGAACAAACATATGAAAAAATGCTCAATCTCATTAGCTATCAGGGAAATGCAAATCAAAACCACAAAACTCACACCTGTTAGAATGGCTACCATCAACCAGACAAGGAATAACAAGTGCTGGAGAGGATGTGTGGAGAAAAAGGAACTCTCGCACACTGTTGGTGGGAATGCAAACTGGTACAACCACTGTAGAAGACGGTGTGGAGGGTCCTCAGAAAATTGGGAATGGAGTTACCATATGACTTAGCAATCCTCTCTCTGGGTATCTACCCAAAAACCTTGAAAATCTTAGTCCACAAAGACTTATGTACCCCATTGTTCAATGCAGCACTGTTCACAGTGTCCTACACACGGAAACAACCAAAGTGCCCTTCCACAGATGACTGGATAAAAAAGCCGTGGTACATATACAATGGAATATTACTCAGCTATAAGAAAAGATGAAATACTGCCATTTGCGCCAAAATGGATAGACCTAAAGATCATCATGCTAAGTGAAATAAGCCAGAAGAAAAAACCAAGAACCATGTGACTTCACTCATATGCAGAATACAAAACTGAAAGCAACAAAGAAAAATGAAACAAACAAAAAAAACTCACGGACACAATCAATAGTTTAAGGGTTATTTGGGGACAAAAGGAAGGGAAGAGAGAGGGAGTAGGAGAAGAGGAGGGGGAGCCAAGTGCATGGTGATGGAAAAAGAACTCACCCTAGAATTGTATACCTAGAACCTATGTAACTCTTGATAACTAATGTCATCCCAATGAGTCTAACAATAAAAATACTTTTTAAAAATTGCAATCCAAATGCACTTTAAGAGCTGTTAGATAACCAAACATGTGCATGCGCACATGCACATATGCACATACACATATACACATACACACACACTTTGCTTACATCTATGGACTGAGACACATAGACATATGGGGGATGAGAAGACACACAGCGGGAAGCATTCCATCTATTCTGATTTTGGTTTTGCTCCTAGCTATAAAATTATGAACAAGGCTCAGATTTCCTTTTTTATTTCAACTAATTTAACCTTTTTGAGTATACACCATAAGTACTAAATGAATCATTAATCCTTTACCCATTACCCCAAGAATACTCGTTGGTGGTGCTTGCAGCTACAACATTTACCCTGAGATAACTCACAGATTACAGTCCTAACATCCCCAAAGATTCCTGCTTTGAAATTTACCGCATGAAAAAATATTATTAAATATTGATCGTATACATTTCTGTTACATTTGGATTAGAGACAAGTTCTGTTTAGAAATAACTCCAAGAACAGTTTTTATATTTTATCTTCACATTGAAAACTGTGTTTATGTAAAATTAAATGAAGGCAGCAGCAAAGCTGCACTTTTTTTTTTTCTAAATAGGAAATGGGTTAAAAAAGCAATCCCTCAGTTATCTTTAAACAATAAAATAAAAGCATCCAAACGCCAAACATCCACGTAAGGTCAATTCTCCAATAAATCATATTTTTGTGGTTTAAATCATCAAGTCTTGGCTTTTATATCAGGGAGAAATAAAGGTATAGAAATAGGCTGTGCCTGACAGCTAGCAGGGAAAACAAGTAACCCTAATATGGTATGAGACCTAGTGGAAAAGACCTCTGAGCAAGAAGCAGGAGATTTAAACTCTAGTTTCAGTTCTGCCATTGATCTGCTCTGCGATCCTTGAACATTTCCTTAAACATCTCTGTTTCTCAATTTCCATGACCTCAATTTCATTTTAACCCTAATATTTGTTCCATAAATCAAGAGGTCCTTCAGTTATCATTTCTTGGCCATGTCATATATCCTATTAATAGTTAAATCTTTTATCCTTATATGTTCTACAGAACCCTAAGGGTATCTTAAAAAATAAGAATAATATCCTGCCACTGAATAAATTTTTACACTTCCTGAGGTACAAAGGGAGGGAAGAGAATATAATAGAAAGTGCGCTTTCATCATACATAGCTTTCCATTTCATTAACCTGTATTAGTAATCCCACCACTATACACACACACACACCCATATAGTAAATATTTTTCTTGCTAGTCAGCATTATGACACAAGTCTTGGCTTTCTCTTTAGAAGACTACTTGAATTCAATTGTGGTTCTAGCAAGTTTATATACAAACAACTTGAAGTTTGATTCTTCTATAGCAGGAGTTGGCAAATTTTTTCTTAAGGAGCCAGCTATTTTAGGCTTTGTGGGCCCCATATGCTCTCTGTCACAACTCACTCCATTGTTGTAGTCCAAAAGCAGCCATAGATAATATGTGAACAGATTTATGTTCCAATAAAACTTTATAAAAACACACAGTGATCTCAACTGTAATTTGCCAATGCCTGTTCTTTACTATTAGGGGAAGAAAAATGAACCAGCAAGATTGATTCTATAAAACCACATTATGAGTTCACACTAAAATAAACTATGTTTTGTTTGCAGGGAGAAAATGCTTATGAATTGTGATCTTCACATACCTGAGAATGTTCAAGTTTCCCCTGCGTGAACAGGTCACATCACCAATACCTAAGACAGAGCAGGAAAACACTCTCCCTTACATGGTTGTTATGACATAATAGGGGATGTGCTAATTTATACAGGCAAATTTTACAAGGAGACCTGCAAAAGTAAAATACCAAGTTTTAGCAACTTCAGCAATCAATACAGAAATCCAAACCTCATTAAAACCAAACATCTCTTCTTCATATTTTAAGATAAATTCATTCAGATAAATGTCAATGTCCTTGGCTTTCCTGAGAGAGCTATTCTATTTCCATGCAACCCAAATAGTTTAGATCAGCAGACCCTTGGTCACCCATAACCTGCTAAATTTCCTGGAGGCCAAAGTAACTGTTTGAGCTAACACAGAAGTTCTGATTGATTCTGGGATGGGGCAGGGGTTGATCATCTATACATGGTCTACTGAGTCCAAGATCAGATCTATCATTCCTTAGGGTCTACCCTAGTAAAATGTTCCATTCTGTGATTGTCACATCGCTAAATTCAGCACCATGTTAGCTATCAGGTGTTCAGTAGCAAGCTGGAGCAAAGAGCCAGCTCACAAGGATCAAGCAAGTGCCTTTTTAAAAACTAATCTTAAGAAGTTCCTCTACATGGCTTTGCAAAGTAAGCAAAAACCATGCCAAATAGTAAAAAAGGCACTTACTTGACTCCCACAGGCCAGCTCCACACTCTAGCAGCTAAGATGTCACTGGCATGGTACATGGAGAGTGAAGTGGAAACCGTATCTTGCGAACCACTGTAGGAAAGGTAGTGAAAGACCTAAAAGAATAGAAAAAAGTAAAGTCAATGTCAAAGGTAAAGGCCCTCCTGAGCCTGCTGACATAGGTACCTCAGCATAGAATGCCAAAAAAGAAAAGAAAGCCTGAAAAGATATTGTTTAGGTCAATTTTAGCTTCCATTTAGTTATTACAGTGACCCTTAGGATAAGAGGGCACTTTTTAAAGAATACGAGTTATAACCAAGAAGAAATCCAGACTGGTTATGAGAAACTCTAAAATATACATTTTTAGAGAAAAAAAGCTCATACAGATGCAAAAATAGAGACTCGGACACAACACTCATAAACCAATACTTTGAAAATAGTTTTAATGAAGGGAATTTTTTTCACCCCAACTCTATGCTTCTAGCATTTAAAAAATAGAACCACAGTAAACAATGAAGAAATGAGAAATGTTTTTAAAAACTTAAGAAGGAGATCCTGGCAATAGAAGACTCGGGCTACTCAGGTTCATTCAGGAACTTTCACTAGTTTCAAAAAAAAAAAAAACCAAAACGTTTACAAAACTTAAAAATCTTGGTGCATTAAAAAAATATGATTCATTGCCTAGTCATGGAAATCTGTGATTTCAGAGTTCTGTTTCAAAATGCTTGACTCTGGGCAAATTGAATCAGAGATCATTCAAAAACAAGCACAACCATTTTTTTTTAAAAAAGCCTGTTCACACACCACTATCTCCTCTCTCCATATCTCCACTATTCATGGGTAAAATAATTTGTGGGGGAAAAAAACTGTTTGATTTACAAGAAAAACACCAATAGTACAAAAACAAAAATCATTCTTAATTAGCAATACCATCTCTCCTCCTTCTGTCTAACCATTCCTACACCACATACACACACATACACACTCTTCCTTTATTTCCAGGTCCATTCAGCACCCTTTCCTTCAGAACCACAATGGAAGAAACAGATAGTTGAGTTTAATCATTCTTGAGGCACCAGAATTTATCCAATAAGAAAAGCAAAGATAATTTAAGTTTTCATTCCAAATAAGTTTTAACCTAAAGACTATTACTGCCCTATCCCTTAATTTTAATATGCTTAAATTGAGTCACATTTTTAAGACAGTCTGGTGATTCAAATTGCACAAGTCCCGATTAATTTAATTAGAATGGGATATTTACTGTTAATAGCATATCTGGAGGAACTATATCGTGGGTACCTAACATTTCCTTTTCAATTTTGGCCTGTGTTTGCCTTGCCTTAGCAACAGTCCCTGGAAAGTATCCCATTTATTAGTGTTTCCCTTGCTGCATCAGCATTTCTGGTTAATGCACTATAGCAAATCATCTGGAGGGACAACCTGAATGAAGGTGTGTACTGTGTACAGGGTCCAGCAGAAGGAAAACCCTTTTTTAAATAGTTAAAATATTGTTATGTTACAGAATTACATGTTTATGATTTTGTAATAAAAGATTTGGTATAGATTACCAGCTCATAAAAAAGGGCGTTACTTCTGCCAGACCCTGTATTTTGCAAAATTTTTCAAAACATTATCAAAGATGTTACAAATGAAATTGCATGAAATAGAGAAGAGAAAATATTTATCAGAGTTTGCCTTTTTAAAACAATGACTACAAGAATATATACTGGCAAATACAAATATAAGATTTATTATTAAAACAAATATTTATTTTACACCAACTACTCGCCTCAAAAAGAAGTAACTCTCCTTATTCCTAGACATTGCTTTCCTTTGCTCCACAGAACCATGACACGATTTAAGAACAGTCTTTTTACCATTTAAGACACATTCTTTTACAAAATAAAGAAGATAGTTCAAATTGAAAATTATTCCAAATACAAAGAAAAGAAACAGTATCAACACATTTCCATCAACAGTTTGTCTGCACTTGAAAAATCTGAGAATTTTAATATAGTAAACCAAGCTTTTGCTGCAACAACTTGATTGCTCATGAGCTCACTGTATTATAGCAGATGCTATTCTGCACTTTGCATAAGACATGTACATTTGTGTAATGAAACATTACTCCTCTCAGCCTTCTCTTGGGAAGTACAAAGGGTTTTCCCAGGAATATGATAAATGAGGACATTCCACACCAAAAAAGGGAACTGGCTATTCTGAAAGTCAAAACAACATTCCTAGTCTAACTTTAAAAATGACATAATATATTCCTCTTTCCTGTTCCTCCCACCCCGCAATTTATTCAGCTAAAAAGACTTTTGGTCAATAAAAGCATGGTTAAATATGTGGAATATCATAAAAATAAAACAAAAAAAGTTAAAAATGAAAAATGAATCAAGTTTAAATATTTTTTAAAAGTATTAAGCAAAAACAACACATCGTATAAGGGATACATAAAGTGTAGTATCTTCTTAAACAAGATTTAGATATGATTACAATACTATATAAGGCATATATATGCATAAATACATACAGCATAAACCATGGGAATGATAAACACCAATGTGAAGAGGATGCATTACTCTGGAAGAGAGGACTGGATATAGGAAGGATACTTGGGACAGCAATTATAGTTGTAGTTTTAATTTCTCAAGCTAAAGCAAATTATTATACTTGATTTTACAGACATACTTCATAATTTAAAAAGAAGACTTTCCCTTTGTATGTTTGCCTGAACACAATGTAATTTCCTTATGAAGGACCCCTCTGCAAAAGAAAAGAAAAAGAAAACCATCTAGTGATAGAAAGGCCTTTCCAACCGAGTTTCTTAACCTGTTCATCAGTAATTATTTTCTGTCTTTTCTTCCACTACAGCTGCTCCTTTCTGATGCTGGCTGTGTTGTGACCTTCAGATCCACAACTCAGGGTCCTACCTTGTCTCTACTTTTACTCTTACCAAGAACACTCATTTTAGGCAAGAAATCTATTATAGTTCCCTTTCATTTTCCCCCTTTAACTGCTAAAAGGTCTAGCAATCATTAAAAAGAAAGCCATTATATATTTAAACCTCACCCGACATTATGACACTTGACCAAGCTATGAACTTGATTTCATTCTGATTCAAACGCCAATGCAGAATGAGATATTAAAATAAAGAAAGTACTGACTAAAATTCAATTCTCCATCTAATAAATGAATGTTAAAAAATTCTGTAATATGTTATACTGCAATTCTGTTTTACCATCTCAGTATGCTTAGACAACATTTTGTTTTGAAGCTTAAGTCAGAGCTGCAAATGAAAAAGAATTCATTTTCTTTGGAATTAAAACAAGAACAAAATAAAACAAAACCTACCTACTAACATGCATACATGTAATGAGACATTCACACAGGGTATATCCTCGGGATCCCCTCAAAAAAAAAAAAAAATCACTACCACCTCTTCCTGATCAGAAAACTCATTTATCTTGTCTATTCAGCGTTTCTATCACCAGCACTCAAAGATTAGGAAAAGAGAGGAAAAAAGAAAAACTGACAGACATAAGCTGGTATTCTTCTGTTTACAAAAGAAATATAATTCCATCAAAAGCAAATAAAAAACTTTCGACCTTCTCATTACATTTTTACTACTTCTACTAAGTCAACCTATCTTTAAATACTTCTTTAAAGTATTCTGACATCTATACTCTGTTTTAAAATGAAAAATGGGTTTTCATCACAGTTGGCCACTTGCCACAGCCCTGCTTCATGGCAGCTAACAGAATTCTGGCAGTGCAAGATACAGGATACAGTGGAGGCAGAATGGAAATACAGAGGATTAGTTCCAAAATAAACACCTCCAAAAATCTGTCATCTTTGAAAATATATATCTGTAGGGAATCTAGAATTGGCAGCACCTCTTTCAAATAGTTCCTTTCTCTCTTCTGCAGTGCCCAGCCCTTCACCCTTCCCTTTTCTCCCCTACTCACTCCAAATACTTGCCAGGTAGATGTATTATGTCAATTTCTTAAATTACTTTCAACATAATAGCACTACAATCTTTTCCATTACTATTTTAACTTAGCATTTTATATAGTACTGCTTGTTTCAGCAAAATCCATGAATTCTTTTAAGATTATTAACTGCTCCCTGAATCAAAGAAAAATAATTCCTTCTTCATATTTCTGATTCCCATCACTGTAGTATCTAGGCACAGAAAACATGATCTACAGCTGCATTATTCACAGGGTTGAAGGATTTAGACAATGGTCTCTAGGACTTTTTACCTCACTGACTCTCGTTTATCCAACACTGACTGACTATCTATGTTCCTGACACTGTATTAGGCTCAGTTCACAGAGTTTGGAAAAACAGGCTACTATGAGCAACTAACTAATCACTGAGGTTTTCACACTCAGGATTCCTAGCTGTTTTAGGCTGGAAGGCTATGACTCAGAACTAACAAACTGTTAGAACAGTCCCATATTACATCAACATTCCAATATTAACTGCTTTTTTCCTTCTCCCATCTCTCCAACTTTGAAGTCCCGACCACATCCTTCCCTTTTCCCTGACTCCCTCAGCAGTTTGGTTGGAAAAAAAAGACAAAAGAAAAAGATGGGACAAAGGCATAATGACCTGTGTAAAGAGGAATGCAGGATAAACTTACCATCAATATGTGAAAAGTTATTACACAGACTGTCCTGAAAAGGAACTAGAAGGCTATTTTTCTTCACTTCAAACCCTTGACCCTTAAGAAAATAAGCAAATATGTTACAATTGAGTTTATGAAATAACATAAAAATTATTTATAATGTGTTACACAAAAAATGTATGTCTTAATTAAGCTATCCTAATTAAGCATCCTTATTTATTAAGAACAAAGAGGTTGTCACTTGCACAAGATCAAATAGCAAATTAATGGAATAGAAAGGAACAGAACCCTGAGCCTAACTCTGTTATACCACATGGTAACTAATCCTCTTCAATTACTTTTATTTTAGTGACTACAAAACACACACACACACACACACACACACACACACACACACACATTTACCACTTTTATCACTTCATTTATTTACAAGTAACTATCTCACAAAACTAATAAAAAATTCTGTGATGATACAGCAATCCTTTGCTCCCATAAGATTTCAAAAGGCTCACTAACTACACTGCAAATGCAATCTCTTCTGGTAAAGCAGATATTGTAATGTCTCTAAAAAATTGTCATAGTTACCAAATAAATAGATACTTATCTTTGTATTGTAACACTTAGAAGACCAAAGAATATGTGCTTTCTAAATAAAGCAATCCAGTAAAGTACCTAGTCAATTAAAATGCTAGCAAATAACTCCAAATAACCTGTTTTCAATTATGTATTTTAATTTTATACCTCTCTTGAGAAACTGGGGTGGCAGAAGAAGTACGAAATCTCACACCTACACTTCTAGTGTGGAAAGAAAGGTTGCTAAACTTTTACTAAGAAAAAGTTTCATGCTTAGAAATGACTAGTTTTTTTGTTGATTTTTAAGATAATACCATCTTATATACAACGTTCAATAATCCCAAAAGGGAATCAAACATTACAAAAATGTAAGGTTCAAGAGAATAAAGTTAAAGAAAATTACACAAAAGTATTCCTCTAATTAATGAACATAATGTTGAGTTTCTGCTTTGGAAGAGTATATCATAGAACACACTCTGGTTCCACAGATTCATTGAGTCCTCATCATGCTGTGTGAACCTTTTCATACTGCTGTGCAAATCTTCCCGATTCTGATAGTATGAGGTAAGGAAGGGGAAAAGGAATATGGAGATAAAGGTAATCAACTGATTTGATATATAAATTTAAAAATCATTTAAAAATAATTAAACCAGGTCAGTACATTTTTATATATAAAAGGAAAGGCATAGAAAAGACAATAAAGCAGCACATTTAACATGACTGTAAAAAACAAACAAAACACATATACACACAGAGTTTCAGTGCCTGAGGAATGGTCAGATAGGCCTTGAACTGAATTGCCTTTCTACCAGGTCCTAGCTAATGGTCCTCATCCAATCACCAAGTTCTATCAATTGTACCTCCTAAATCTCCCTTCTCTCTATTCCCTTTTCTCTATCCCAATGTTACTGTCCTAATTCAGGCATTTTTTTGCCTGGTCCATTAAGATGCCCCTTGGTCTCTCTGCCTTTCTTATCCCATACTCTCCAATCCAACCTTCAAACTGTGGCCAGTGTGACCTTTCCTAAACAAAACCTGATCATGCAATTCCCCAACTTGAAATTCTTCAGACTCACATATCGACAAGTAGGATTTTTTCAAAATGTGGTTTAAATTGTAGAATCAATTTAAGTGGACCACAACCAGTCATCTTTAACAAAAAGAACAGGAACTAAGTATGCCTCATACATAATAAAAATATTGTCTCATAAAACTTTTCTCAGTTTTGCATACACATTCATATGCTAGGTCATGACATAAAATGTATTTCTACTGTGGACTGAGTTTTAAAAAAACACTGACCTACCTCATAAAATTTCAACTCCTTCACAAGTCCTTTCACAGTCTGATTCCCTCAGAGTGGTTAACAGACAGACTCACTCTGGAGCCAGACTGATTGCGTTTATAAGCAAGGTATGCAACTCACTAACTGTGTATCCTGGACAAGTCATTTACTAGCTATATGTTAATAACTTACCTGCTGTGATCCTGGGCAAACCGAGCTTAACTAGTCTGAGGTAACTCAGTTTCATTATCTGTACAAGAAGCATAATAACAGTAACTACTCAGAGGATGTCATAAGAATTATGAGAGATTACCTATGTAAAGTGCTGGAAATATGTGACGCTTGGTAATATTAATTACTACTGGTATCACTACTACTGTCCAGCCTAATCTCTGGCTGGCTATTCTTGTTCATAGTCCAGTTGTAACAAACTACTAGCTGTTTCTTAAAAATGTCTTACTTCTTTATACTGTTGTGTCAGATCTTGGTACTGCCTGGAATGTGGACCACACCTTCCCAGTCCCCCACATATTATCTTTCCTCATATTTCAGCTAAGCAAGGCCTCCCCTGTGAAATCTTCCCCAACTCTCTCAGGTAGGTCTAGTGCTCCCACTGAACTGCCATAGGGGAAAAAAGAAAAAAAAAAAGGCACAGCCAGTTACAGTCTTGTTTGTCACTGTCTCCTGGCCAGATGATCACCTCAGAGGCATCTCTCCTTCCCAGCACAACATCCCACAAACAGTAGGACTTTGACAGATATTTTCTGAATGATTCCAGGTTACTTAATCTTTCTAGGTCCTGTTTACTCATCTGTACAATGGGGTAGTATATGCCTAATGGTCGTTGTGTAATACACTATCCAGTGTTATAAAAATAAATATCTGACCTAGAAGCTTAAATTGTAGAATCAATTTAAGTGAATCACAACCAGCAATTATCAGATCTACTGGGTGGGACTTTTTAGAATCCTAAACACAGTTAGAAAATTACAAAATTACAAAGATCCCTAAGAAGAATACCTAAACCCCTTATCAGCTAACACCTAGAGGAGAAGGTGGAGAAATTGATTTATTAAAAGTAGTCAAGGGGAAGGATGGTGAGACCTCTTGGAAGAAAACTGCTTAGATGCTTAAGAAACATGGCTGAAGAAGCAGAAGATGAAAAAGAAGGACCCATACTGACATCTAGCACAGCATGGCTTTAGTTCTAGTCAGACAGAGGCTAAATCTCAGCTCCAAAATATGTGTATTGTCCATCTTTGCACCCCTAGCATTAAAACAATTTATGACACTTAAAAAGTGAAACTATCTCATCTTCAATTTCCTCATACATATAATAAAAGTAGAATAAAAATATTTCTCATGGGATTATGCTGAGAATTAAACAAGGTAACGCAATGCCCTCCAACCTTAGATGCTTTTCTTCTATGTCTACTCCTCTGTCTATACAGGTCAAGTAGTTCAAGCTAAACTATTTGCTTTCCTGTTATTTGACAAATTATCAGTCACATCAACTTTGTAAAGTTTAAAGCAGACATTAATACTCTTAAACATCTTATAACATCATTTACTACAGATAAATAAGAAGTCCAAAGTAGACCTTAGAAGGTAAAAAAAAAAAAAAAAAAGAAAGAAAGAAATTTAAAGGCTCATGTAACCCATAAGCAGTATAGTTTTAAGGCTTTATGTTTGAGACTGTCCACTGGAAAGCCTCATGCACCTAATGGACTCCTTAGCAATTTTCTGGTGATTATTACAAGTGCTCTCCAACAATAAAGTAGACAATAAAAAGTAAGAAAAAATATGTAAAAACTGAAAACTTTAGGACAAAGCATAAATGGTTAAACCCACTCCTCTGGATTAATAAACACCATTACTGCTTGCCCTTAAAGAACTTTGGAAAATTTTTATTTTTAAGAGAGAGATCAAAATGCAATGTCATATTATCCAATTATTCCAGAACTGCATTAGAAGGAGTTAAGTTTTGGCATGCTATTAGACCCATTTGGTGATGTAATTTACCAAGTTATATTTTTATCAACAGAAAAAGATTCAGTCTTGTATGCACTTTATGGGACAATGACTCACTAAATTTGTTAAAATTACTTAGCTTGAAGTCAACTTTAATTTTTACCCAATAAGTCTAATAATAAAAATGAATTTAAAAAATTTTTTATATTGGCTATCTCATTGCAAGCATTTAACAAAGTGCCATGAAATAAATAAATAAATAACTAGTTTCTCTTTTGTGTTCAACGTGCAGAGAATAGGTTTTTAACAGGTGTCATCAAATCAAGCTTCATCTAAATCAGGGAACAATTATTTGACTGAGTTTGAGTTTAGGTATTTACTGGAAGAATTTGACCCCAATTCACTTTTAAAAACCAGTCTCAGCTTAATTGTTTTTAAAATGCAACACAGGCTGCTTCCCACTCTTGGGTCAGCCCGCTGCACCATCTCTAAGTGTACTTTAACTTCTAACTTTTCTATAATAAACTTTAACTTTTCTATATTTTAACTAAATAAATAAATAAATAAAATGCAGCATTGAAATGTATAATTTTGTCGGAAAAGAACTAAATGGGAGAATCAGCAGACGTGTGAGACATTTTTGGCTCTGTAGTAACTTGCTGGACTACTAAGGAAAAAGACATTTCATTGCCCTTGCATTCTTGTTTCCTTAACCTAAGGTCCATCTGAGCTCTAAATATTAGAATTCATTTAAGTACATGTGTTCTAATGTAACATCTTAGTATTCCTAATATGTTATTCCAGTAATTCTAATATGTCCATGAGCCATGGTATGGTATTAATTAGGGGCATAAAGCTAGACTATAAAAAGAAATAAAAGCAATATCTCAGCAGTTATTCAGATAATGGTATCAATGCAGTGCTATATTGAAGAAGGCCATGACTATTCCTTGATTTTAACTTCACACATGAGGCAGCCCCCAAAACAAAAATGATTCATATTCAATTTTTGCCTTTCACATACTATTTTTGATGCTGCATTTTCTATTTAGATTTCCTCTTGGAGTAGAGTTTAATAAAGCATATAGAGCCCCTTGGGACTTAACAAAAGTTCAAATAATCAGAATTTGTTCAATAAATCCAAATTTACTATTTCAAATGTTTTGTGAGGTTCAAAATAAGCAAGATTTTGAAATAAATGAAAGGATGTTTGTTTTCTTAAAAACAAATCCACTCCAAACATATTTATACAGAACCCTCAAAAATCTCAATATTATAAAACAACAATAAATCAAGAATCTGATTTAAATATGTATTTCTAATAATCTGGGTATTTATCATACCTTTTCAGGCTTTGGACAGAAAGCTAGCACCACTACAGAGCTAATCCAATGGTACCAACTTTCTCCATCAGTCTACCATAAAGAAAGGTAATACATTACAATCAAAGAAAACACTGGCAATACCAAACTTAAAGCAATTACCCAAGTGTGGTTACTGAAGCAACAGGCCATTAAATAAATCAAACCAGAGGCAGGGAAAGAGTGTACCTTTTCACTGGCAAGCAGAAAACGGGTACATATTCAATTAATGGTTGTCGAAGTGTCACCTATGTACCCAGCACTGTGCTGGAGCTGATGAGAAACAGAAAGGTAATAAGATATACAATCTTTGCCTTATCTTTTCAGTAAGATAAAGTACCACAAATGGAACACTTAGAGAACAAGACAAGTCAGTGTCAATCTGTGTCCTGAAAATAATAAATCCTATCAGAATTCAGAGAACAAAATAGAATACTAGAAAGAGATCAAGATTGAGACTAAGACTTCTCCTTGGGTCCACCTCCATTTAAAAGAATTTTGATCCCAGATGTCATTAACCACAAACATAACCTAACAAGTTCATGTCCCTCAGTTCCCATTAGGTCTGTTTCTTAATCTGCAAAGTAAGGATATAAGATTCAAAGAGGAGTCATAGGTCAGAGTCTCTAACCTGAAATGGATCTCAGAGGTTAGTGAAGTGATTAAGACTGAAATTCAGCTATAAGAACTGCATAAACATTTAGTATGGATATATAGGACACTGTCTTAAGTACAGTGGAGTATTGTGCTGGAGTGGATCTGGTAAAATAAGACTGGGCCAGACCATGAAGAATCCAATTAAAGAACAGAGACTTGCCTTTGTGTCAGGCAATGTAACCTCTGTTAAAACTTTCAGGTTAAACTGAAATGATATCTCTGCCAAAGAACTAAAATGTGTAGAGAGGGACAGCCACAAACTATAACAGTACAATGACAGACTTAAGTAAACTTGAAATTTAGTAATTCAGCATAGCCATTGACCACCAGGAAATGTCAACGGTCAGCCTGTCATAATCAGAGATGAAATAGTTTGATTTGGCAAAAGAATTACATGGCTCACAATGAAAGGCAGTTCCCCTCTTAAAGAAGCATCCTTGAAAATAGCAGCCACCTTCACTAACCACCAAGAAAGGCATGCAACACTTAGTTACAGTCACAAGCTGGGGAGCAATAACAGGCTCTTCACACAGGAAAGGAAAAATTACACTAGATGGTGCTAAAAATACTGGATAAACCCCTGCACCTTTACCCCTATTTATTCAATTGAATATGTTTTAATGAGGGAGAGTTATGTTTTATAATTTCACAACCACATTTACCAATTAGCTGAACTGTATTGCCTTGGACTCATTCTCCAAACAGGGAATAGATAGATTTCAAAAAACATGCCTCTCAAGCAAAAAGTTAACTAGTGCTGTAATTGGTTATGTCCCCTGGCTCTAATTTACCATACTTACTACAGCAGAAAAAAAGTGGCACGAGTTGGACTTGTGATCTAGTTCAATGCAGAGTGCCATCTGCTGCATATACACAAGATGTCTCCTATGCAAGATTCAATCTTAGTGTCTCTCAGGGACCTTTATAAGAGCAAGCTGTTCCCAAATTTGCCTAATACATTTGCCTCAAACCAACATCTACTTATAGAAAAATTCCCATTCATGGGGTTTTGAAATGCCAATAATTTCCTAACAGACAATAGTTAGTTGTGAGGGAGGAGAAAGCTATGAAGCAGCAACTGCACTTTATAATAAGAACACAGTAAGAGGATCAAAGTATCTGGAGGTAGGTGGGAGTCCTAAAACTGTTGCATATTAGCTGTGTAATCCTCACCAAGTCTCTCCCTTTCTGGGCCTCAATTTTAGGCATAAGATGGCAAGAGTTAAATCTCTAAAAGATACCTTTCACACTGAGTCTTCTGAGGAATCACAGAGTAACAGATGGAGACAGATGTATACATGATAGCTTCAGAGAAATTGCAGAAAAAGATAAAAACTTCTTTACATATTTTAAATAATCAGGTACAATTTTTTCAAAATCTTACAACTCTAAGACAATATACAAGTCAACACTTCTGCCCTTCAGAAATAACACTTCACTTTAATTATGCTTTCAGTTACAAATTCAGCACATCACTTTTACCCACCCTGGAATAGCACAGAAGAACACTTTCATGAAGTACCCACACAAGGAAGACACTCACAGCCTGACAGATTTGCATAGTGAAAAACACTTAAGACACAAATTTAAAAACGCTAAATGAATACCACACTCAAATCGTCTTAAAAACAAACTGTGCAAAGTCAGGAGATGTATTATCAAAATATAGGGGACTACAATCAAATTTTTGGGTGTCCTTATTTTTTTAAGAGCACAAAACACTTAACTAGAGGCTATGAAACATGCAAATCTAAAATGAACTGTGGAAATGCTCGGCTCTCACCCAAAAGCTTCAGCAAAACAATATGTCAGTATGCCAAATATGAAGAAGTACAATTTTCTCACAAGAATTAAGGATAGGGTCCAGATCTATGACTAATAATGCCAATGCCAACTTGCACTGACCAAACATTAGTTCTTTACATATATCTCTTTCAGGCACTTAATTTTATGCTGTCATGGGTCTTGGGGTACCCTCTCTGAAAACCTCTAGTTCAGTTCCCTCTCAAGAGCTATGTAATCAGAAGAAGACAAGTGGATATTATAATATTTGTTGAGAGCTGAAGTTACTAGTTTCTTCTATCAGGCTGTCTGCAGTGATTCTCTCATTACCACACTTAGCCCTAGGAAATAAAACTTACGCTCTTTTTCTCAGAGTTGGCCAGAGACCAGCACATATGGGTCTAGAAAGTGCAAGGGAAAAGAACATGATGACTTGTTTGGTCAAGAACTTTATGCAAGTTGATCTCTTGAAACTGAAAAAAAAAAAATCAGAAACACACACTCCAGTTCAAATAGAAACTCCCGACCATTGCCAGCCAATGAAATCCAGCAATAACTGGTTAAGACAACCACCACATCCCTGTCTCTGTGAACAACTTATCATATTCATTCCCCTCCGCCTGCTGCCCACCTTTCCTTCCTCCGACACGCGTGAACAAGCTTAAAACCAGCCCTTCAAAAGGACCACCGAGGACCTTTAAGGACCTGAGAGGATGGAGCTTGCCGCCTGAAGCAATGCAGCATCCATCGCAAGGGAGCTGTTCCCTGTACCCACACATACAGGAAGTCACAGAGGGGGATAAAGTTTGATTTTCCTTCTTGTCCATTCCCAAAGAACCGAGAGAGGTCAGGGAGGGGCCTCGCAAGGGTCCTGGATTGCTCTCCGGGGACAGTTCCCAGAAGCATGGCAGTGCCACTCTCCTGACACACACAAGGCAGCGGCGGCAACTCAGGACACCCAAACGCACCCAGAGGAGGAAGGAAAGGGGACAACTTGTACGGGGCTCAGTTCGGGAGCAAAGGGGCAGAGCTGTTAAGAAGGAGGGACGAAGGAGATCGGGGGCGGGTCAGTGAGAGGTTCAAGTCCCATGCCTTCCCCGCCCTGTGTCCCCAGTCCTGCAGGAACATCCCGCCGTCGCCCCTCCTCCTCCTCCTCCTCTCGGCTTCCTCCGCTCTCCCTCCCTTCCCGGTCGCCGCCGCAGGCGCCTGAAGGGCACGGCGGCTTCTCGGTGCCCGGCAACCTCGGGAGCGGCCGCGAGTTGAGGTAACTCGCCAGCTGCCCCGGCGGCCTGCCTGCCGGAGGCTCCCACACGCCAGCGCCGCCCCGCCCTCCCCGGAGTCGCCAGGCGCGCTCACTCACCGTCCGGTGGTGCTGCTGCTGCCGGTGGCGGCTGACACCCAGCCCGGAGAAGCAGCCGGCAGTCAGCGCTCCACAGCCGCCGGCGCCCCCGCCTCTGCCCCTGGAGGAGAGGAGCAGCAGGAGCGATCTACCTGCGGCGGCCGCCATCTCTCAACTGGAAACGGCGCCGACCCAGGCAGCGCAGCGGACGGCTGGGGCGGAGCTAAGAACCGCCACTCACCGGTACCAAACCAATTGCAACCCTTGACTGAGTTAACGAGGCGGGGCTTCCTGCAAGGTCCAATCGACAGGCGGGAGAACTACACTTGAGGCTGCCTGTCACTACCAGAGTTACCTATTGTGGGACATAGTCAATTACGGGCAAATTCTGGGGAACTGGTAATTGGCACCCGAGCCCCTCAGAATAGCAGCAATAGAGACGGCATATTCAATTCAGCTAATCTGCTCCAAGGATAGAGCTATGAACAGGGAAACTTGGGAAATTGATGTTTGTGCAAAGCTTTGTACTTCGTGTTTTAAGTTGGCAAAATAGGTACCAAATTAGTAATCATTAACTAGATATGCTTGGAATTCTCAACCACACACCCAGAATTATCATTCATAACTGATGACATTTGGATATGCTGAAATTAACCCCACATCATGGGGTGACCTAATGACAATGATAAATAGCATAGTATAGGAGGGGTAGAATGATTATAATATCAAAGTCCCAGAATGAGTACATGCCATTGGAGTGAATTAACAGAACTGTATACATTTCAAATACTCAATTAATTTTTACAGTACCTTTATACTAATATTCTTACATTCTCCAGAAGCAACACTCTCTATTTTCTTACCATCTTTGACCTTGTGTATACTTACTACACTATAGAAACAGAATGTGTTGGTAATGTAATAAAAATCATGTAAAGGCTATTTTAATGAATGTTCATAATTTAGCTAAACTAGGCACTTTGGAATAACTCTGAATCACTTTCTCTTGGAAAACACTTCTTTCCAAGAGAAACGATCTCATACTGAGAGATCATTAAAGACTGAAAGAAACATTTGGGGTTCCTAAGTTTCTTTAGAAGAGGATTTCTTTTGCTGTCCATTATGATAAGCTAGTTAATTTCCACACCTACTTTTAAAATCTGGAGCGAGAAAACAGTTTGGTAAGCAAATAAAAGTATTATTCTAAATTTTGGAAAACATCTTTGTAGTGTTCCTTAGGTAATAAAAAACACACAGAGACAATTTTATTCTATCACCTGTTCTAATATTCTTTAAAATTTAACTGAAATGGTACTCTTTTGGTCAATAATAGATAAATAATGAAGAGAAGGTCTTGGTTTGCTTAATTCTTCCACTCCACCCCAGAACAGGAAGAAGATTGGCTTCTCCAGGAGAGACTATGATGCCACTCACCCAAAAGGCATTTATTGCTCAACGGTGAAACCTGAGAGCTCAAGCATGAGATGAGCCCCCCAATTCAACAGCTGCACACACAAACTCCCCTAGCTGGAAATCTGTGACATTCTTGGAACAACTTCTCTTACAGTTGTTTTCTACCCATCTATATTTAGCCCATCTGCATTTTATGTATTTACCCACGCCATGCCATTTCCCCTTGTCTCTCATCCCTTCATACCTTCTTACTAGGATTGCCATAGATTTCAGTTTCATTTTTATTTTCTGTGCCTTCACCAAATCTGGTCATGAATCAGAATTGTGCCCTCCATCTCCATCTTACACTTTGAGAAATTCTAATGAAATTGCCTTTCCTTTATTTTTCCACGTCTGAAAATTAGACGTGCATCCTGCAGTACTGAGATTTAGTTCTGCGCATTTGTGAAAGAACTACAATAAGCAGGATTTTTTAAAGTGCATAAACCTGAAAGTGGGAGGATTACCAAAACTTTGTTCTTTTTTTGTTTTTGTTTTGCTTTTTGGTATGTGGGTAGCTCCCTGACTGGGAATCGAACCCAGGCCGCAGCGCTGACAGCGCTAGCGCCAAAGCCTTAAGCCACTGCACCATCAGGGAACTCCCCAAAACTTTCTTCTTATCTGGTTATCAACTATGTCATCTTTTATCTACCAAGATGAAACTGCTGATGCACCACAGGTAGTCTGTGTAATTTGATGATCACTTGATTAAACTGAGTTCTAATAATCCAGGGCTAGAAATTAATCTAAACAAATGTTAATTATGTCTTCACAGAAATCTTTTCCATAGCTGCAAAGGACATATCTTACTTACATCAGCTGGTTGACCAGGCCCCATAAAGAGTAACTGTAGATAGATCAACAGAAAGTTATTCCCATATCTAAAAAAAAAATTATATATAAAGCGAAATTATATATAAAGGGAAAAGAAATTAATATTTATTGATTACCTGCTATGTCAGACACTGTGCTGATCACTCGAGGTATTACATTTATAAAGGAAAGCAAAGTAACCAGAAAAAAACTGAAAAACATCATAACATCATAACTTTTGAGAGTAAAATGTTGAAGAAAACCTGTCTTCCAGTAGGGAATTGGTTAAATTAAAAAATAACCCTAAAACAGAATATTATGCAACAATTAAAAAAGTTATCCCATTTATATGTTTGAAAAGTAATTAATACAGAATAGATGATCCATTTAAAAGTTTATATAGACATACATGTATAATTTATATACATACATACATACATACACATTTCTAGAAGAATAAACAAGAAAATACGTTAACTCTAGGGAGTTTTAAGGGATTTGAATGGTTTATTTTTTTGCCACCTGCATGTTAGTTTTATAATTGTAAAAACATGGTCACTGAAACCTACACGGCTACAGAAATTTCTATGCCAATCTTTAAAACAGGTTGATCTTTTTTGTTCTAAAACTAATCAGAACAGATTTCCTGGAGCATGAAATCCTAACTAGGTTCCTTACTAAAATATACACTGCAGTCCACTCCCAAGTATGACTCAACTCAGTGGAGTATTTGCCTAAGCATTCCAGAATAACCAAAGTAGGTGATGCATACAGTTCATTGACATGAGCAAGAAAACATAAAAAAGATCTGCTTAGAGGTCTGGCGACTGTATTTCATAATTCACTAATAATGTGAATTATTATCCAAGTGCGATCAGCAGTTCTTAAATATCTGGAAAAAATATATGAAGAAGAAAAGCAAGAGCAAAGGGTTTAGGCTTCAAATATTTATCATGAACCACAGCCTAGATCCATCTCTAGTTATTTGGCTTCACTATTTTACCAGATGTCATTATTCCTATTTCTGTACACCTACCCATCTGCAGTCATCTCCCCAACACTACCACTCATTTTCTCATGACTTCCTAGTTTCTGTGATCATTTATATCCTTTTTCTGTCAGCTTCTCTCAATCGTAAATATTTCTAGTAAATGTAGTGGAGAAGGGCTCTTAAACCCCACCACATATCCTTTCTTGTCTATACTTACGTCTAGTCTCATTTCAGTACACACACACACATACAAACACTAGCTATATTTACACACTTCCTCTTAAAATTTTTGTGTGGCAGGAGTCTCACGCCCTGACCTCCAAGCATGACTGATTCCATATTTATTTTATAACTCAGTGATCCTGAAATCTAACATTCTTTTAGGTCATAAACATCCAACCTGCAAGATTATTTATTTCTGTAAAGAGCACAACATCAGGAAAACATTGAGTTGGCAAGTGCAAGACTTGTTCAAATAGGGACTGTCTTTGTTCATGTTTCTCAGGATCTGAGAGGTTGGCAGCACACTCTAACACTGTCCTTTTTTGTGTGTTGTATTTGTTTGTAGCCTCCTATGGCCTTTGCTATTTATTAGACCTTTGGAGTCAGGAAGTCTTTTGTCTCTATCAGAAGTGATTCAAAAGGGCAGGACACTAATTTTGCATTCTAATAAACCACACCTTCTCTGTACATAGGAACTCAGTACACATTCTTATGGAACCCAACTCCATCCATGCCAGAGTATACAAAAGTACCAAAAAGTCCTAAGAACTTTTTCTCTAATAAGCTTGAATTATGAAAAAAAAACTCCAGGGAGTTCCCTGATGGTGTAGTGGCTTAAGGCTTCGGCGCTGGCACTGTCAGTGCTGCGGCCTGGGTTCAATTCCCAGTCAGGGAGCTACCCACATACCAAAAAGAAAAAAAAAAAAAAAAAAAAAAAGAAAAAGAACTCCAAATCAGTGAAGCGTTCCCCTCTCTCAGAACTCTCCAAATAGACATTTATTTCCCATTCCCTGAACACCTCCAACTCTTTGCTCCTACTGTCTCTATAATCATCTGTTCTATTCTTTTGAGGACTAGTGTGGCATCCCCTGCGAGTAAAGGTCCAGGTGAAATTAAACTCTCATAATTTGGTGTTCAACTTTCTATCATAGTACTTTGGTACTTGATGTGAGCTGATCTGGCAATAAGGTCTGCCATACCTCTTTATAATCAGACCCATTTGATTAGATTAATCTGGTTGACTGAGCCACAGTCCCCTGCTTCTTTCACCTTCTCTGTGTATTTTCTATCAAAATTATTTATGTTACTATTTTTCTGCTACAGAGATCTTCCAATCTGGCAAATTAATTTAAGCTAACTCTTTAGATGATGACATATACTTCTTGGATTGCCTCTTTTATACAACATTTACATTTATAGAAGCCTCCAACACTGATAGCCAAAATAATTTCACAAAATATAGCAGGTCTAAAAAAATTTGTGGGTTGAGACACTCTATTAATAGTCTTCAAAAATTCATCAAATACCTAGCCACTTTAGCCTGCCTACTTCAAGGTTAGATACATCTTCAGATTATGCTAGGTGTTGCCCAAATTTCAATTCCTCTAAGACTGAACTGATTTTGTGTCAAATGCTATCTTTGTTCTCCATTTTGATATGATGTATATTATCTTCAACAGTATTTATTTATACTGAATACACAAAGAGTCTGGGCTATGGGTTGCATTTGGTGGGCGGTGAAGGGTGGAGGAAACTGGGTGTGTGATGGTCATTGACAGTTAACAACAGGTGTGAAAGCTTCTCTTTAAATTTAGCCATTACACTTGGCATGTTGTCTTTCAGCAGTCACTTACAGTCACCACGGCTGATTTGGAAAGGATGAAGGAAAGGATGACAGGGAGGGTCACGTTTATTAAAAGGCAAGGAGAAACATTTTTGTTCTGTTTTTTTTTTTTTTTTTTTGCTTTTTTTTGGTATGTGGGTAGCTCCCTGGCTGGGAATCGAACCCAGGCCGCAGCACCAACAGCGCCAGCACCGAAGCCTTAAGCCACTACACCATCAGGGAACTCCCTGTTCTGTTTTATTTAATAAAAACTAGCCTAAAGAATAAAAAGCAGCATGAGACTTGAAAAATATAATGACAGCTTATAAGAGTAAAAAGGGAAAGGAATTTATTCAAAGAGGTAATAATCATTAACAAATCATTCTTAAAAGGCTATTAAAATATAACTAACATACAATTTTTTTGTGTGTGGTTCCCTGGCTGGGAATCAAACCCAGGCTGCGGCGTTGAGAATGCTGAAGCCTAGCCACTGCACCACCAGGGAACCCCTTCTATTATTTTCAGGTGTACACAATAGTTTTTCACCATATACATACCTAAAAAAGTGATCACCATGATAAGTTCAGCAACCCTCTGACACTGTACCACGCTATCACATATTATTGACTATATTCCCTGTGCTGTACATTATGACCCCATGACTTACTGTTTTACACCTGGAATTCCCCTTCACCTTTTACACCTCCTATTCCCCTTCACCATTTCCCCTTTTTTTTCAATGACATTTGACATTCAGTATTATTTTATATTAATTTCATGTATACAGCGTAGTGGTTAGACATGTACATAATGTAAGAAGTGATCCCCTGACTAGTCTAGTACCCACCTGGCACTATATAGTTATTACCATGTTATTGACTATATTCCCTATGCTTTGTTTTACAACCTCATGACTGTTTTGTAACTACCAATTTGTACTTCTTAACCCTTTCACCTTTTTCACCCTGGCCCCCAAACCCTTTCCCATCTGTCACCCCAAAAAATCTAGTACCCATCTGACACCATAGAATTATTACAATATTATTGACTAATATTCCTTATGCTATACCCGACATTCCTATGACAACTGTGTAACAACTAATTTGTAATTCTTAATCCCCTCCCCTTATTCACCCATCTTCCCAATACCCCTCCCACCTGGCAATTATTGAAATGTCTTCTGTATCTATGAGTTTGTTTCTGTTTTGTTTGTTTATTTTGTTCTTTAGATTCCACTTAATAAAGGAAATCATGATATTTGTGTTTGTCTGTCTGACCTACTACACTTAGCACAATACCCTCTAGGTTCATGCATGTTGTTGTAGATTGCAAGATTTTATTCTTTTTATATGGCTGAGTATATATGTACTACCTCTTCTTTATTCATTGATTTATTTCAGGGACATTCAGGTTGGCTTCGTATCTTGACTAGTGTAAAAAATGTTGCAGTGAACATACTGATGCACACATCCCCATGATACAGCATTTTGAGTGTCTTTGGACACCCAAAATACCCAGAAGTGGGAATACTAGGTCCTTCTTGTCCTTTGTTATAGTCTTTGTTTTAAAGTCTGTTTTGTCTGGTATAAGTATTGCGACCCCAGCTTTTTCTTCTCTTTTTTTTTCCATTTTCATGAAATATCTTTTACCATCCGTTTACTTTCACTCTGTGTTGGGATCAAGTCTTTGGGCTTAAATGCAGCTCCTTTCCGATACGAAACATGATGCTAATAACCCATGTCATGCAGTATATTCACTTAATAAAATTATCACCTATGGGTGAATATGATTCTTTGCTACTGATACAAATATGTTGGGGGGCACAAGTGGCTGCTGCACTTTACCAATAAGGCAACAATGATGATTTGTAGGGCTGTTCTGTGGCCTTGGACCCAGACTTCTAAAGATGTAGGTTCTCCTGTAACTGAGAGTGGAGGTACAGCAGCAAGGGTTTTAAGATTAAAATTGTACAACTCTTATCCTGGTAGCCAGCAATGATCCTCCCACACACTGCAGGAGTACATCAGACATGGAGGTCTTTCTGCAAAACTACTCTGTGAACATTGGAGGGATAATGGAGCTAATAAATTCAAACCTGGCAATTTCTAAAACAAACATTTCTATTACAAACATAAAAAGATAGAGATTGAAAGATGGAATAGAAAGAAACTGGGAAATAATCTAGTCTTATTCTCTGATTGGAAAAAAATTTTAAGGAAACCCGGAGAGGTGAATGATTTTGCCAATTAAGAACTAATTTAGTAGCAGAGCCAGGATGAATAATGCCATCTGTAAGTACTGAAGACTTACTAGGTATCAAGCACTGTGCCAAGAGCTTTTATATGTATTAGCTTATTTTATCTTCTCACTAACATTATGACATAGGTATTATTAGCATTCTTCTTTTACAGATGAGAAAATTGAGGTTAAGTAATTCAGTATCCAAACTCAGGAATGAAGGACTCCAGTCCCTACACTCTTAACTACTGTAATCTACATCTCTGGAAGCCAGCACTCTTGATAATGCAGTTCAATATCTCTTTAAGCTACAATTCAGCATTGCTTTCCCCTGCCGCACACTACCCCAAGTGATTTAGTATGCAATGGGAAAAAAAGCAACATAGAAGGTTTAGACCTGAAAAAGATTTGACAGGTTCTCTTTGTCTCTCAGTCCACAGTGATATTACTTAAGTCTAAGCATGTAAATGACTTTCCCAAGCTGCAAAGTTATTTAGTGGTGGAGGCAAAACTATAATCCAAGTTTCTAACATTCAAGGTAGTTCTCTTTTCACTATAGTACCACAAACTCTGTCCCTCCCACATTCTTTTCTTTAAGAGGTAGGTATTGGTACAAGATCCAAAGTTTTTGTGTACTCTTTAAATGGATTGGCTGATGTAGGATGGGCAGGATTGTTCATTAAATGTATACAGCTTCTACTTCCTGGTCTGTATTCAATGCCACTTCCAGTTTTATATATCAGCACTGTAGGTAGGTAAGTGCTATGCTGAAAAGTTCCCTCTTCTTTCAAACTGATTCTCTACATTACCCTTGCCTTGATACTTGAAACCCTCGTACTCTTTGCTCCTTTGGGTTAATACTGGAAACCTTTGTTAAAATGCCAGCAGAAAGTATAACTAAAGGAAAATCTTACTGATTCCTTAGCTGGAATTTATTTATACAATTAGCCCTCATCTCTTGGAAGAGTCTTGAAAAGTGGGACTCTGGCGAGATTAGGATTTTCATGGCAGGATAAAATAGTATAAGTTGATTTAAGATATGTGAGTTAGACCACAGAGGCAACCACCATAATGGGTTTTGGCCATATAAAGTCAGAGTACCTGGGGAAGGTGGAAAGAAAATGAAAATCAAGAAGTGGCACAGAAATGAGATGGAGAATTGAGCGCCTTTGAACAAGAGCCTCTTCAGCACATCTTGGAGAAAACAGCACACATTCGATTCCTCCTCACTCTTGCCCACTTATACACTGGACAACCATTTGTGACAGACTTGTGTTAATCACGCCCATCATAATGTTGCCAAGGGGCTGCTCTGGCCACCACCCCTCCTGAGATAGCTCTTTTCCTGAGATAGCCAATGAAAAAGAGAACTAACATTTACACTGCTTGGCTGGCGCCCTCAGTGAATTTACTGAGCTCCTACTCTGTCACTGCCTTTACAAAAAAAAACAAAACTCAGCAAATTAGATATTATTTGCCCAACTTTATAGGTGAGAAAAACAATGGCCCAAAGACTTTAAGTAATTCCCCTTAAGGCACATAACTAAGACATCGTTCAAAGAGGCTAAGTCTGTACTGTGTGCAGAGCTGATCAAATTGAGGGCTGACTCATGCTTACCTTTGTTTTACTACACCACACCCCTTCACAGAAAACTGCTTCCTAGAGTTTTTGTACTTGTACATTTCAGTTAGGCCTACCCTATTTTTTACCACACTGCATTGACCTTCAGTGGTCTAATTTATCACAAGTAAGCAAACAGGTTTCTCATTTATAAGTAGACCATCTGGCAGGCAGCATATGGAAGCAGACCCTTTGATAAGGTCAGAAGAAGGTTAAGTCTAGATTTAAAAGTAGCTTTTAATCTGAAAGAAATATTGTTAGCAATAATATCGAGGACTAAAATTTGCAAGGTGTTGTGCTTGTGCTATATAAACATTACAACATCTTGTGTGATCCTCACAATATCTCTATGAGGAAAATACTATAATAGCCTCCACTTTTCAGAAGAGAAAATGTGACATTGAGAAGTAACTTGCTAAAGATCTACTGGCTGGTAAGTAGTGGGGCCAAGATATGAATCCAGGAGATCTGACACCAAAGTCCACACACTTCACTTACTCCATTGTACTACCGCCTGTGTTATGGAACAGTTTAGGACATGGAGAAAGATCTCAGAGTAAATCCTGTAGAAACTTATTAGCTCAAAATCAATCACTGTGAGCCCACAGAGAGTAGCATCATGATAAAAAAATAAAAATAAAAAGGAGATTTTTGCGTTTTTTAAATAATTTCTTTGATACATTACTTTCTTTGATATGTTTCAGTGTACTACATGGTCAGATCTTTTGGGTAAATGCCATGTCTTTAACTTTTATTGTTTCATTCACTCATATTATTAAGTCATTATTGAATGATATTGAGCTTTTTCTATGGAGAAGGCACTATAGCACCTAATACAGAGCTTGTGCATAATGGAGAACATTCACATATTTATTAAATTATTGGTTAAAGAAGACACAAGTTTTACCTGCTCACAAAAATTAACCATTAGGAGTTCCCTGATGGTGTAGTGGCTTAAGGCTTCAGCACTGGTGCTGTCAGCGCTGCGGCCAGGGTTCGATTCCCAGCCAGGGAGCTACCCACATACCAAAAAGCAAAAAAAAAAAAAAAAAAAAAAAAAAAAATTAACCATTAATGATTTTGATAATTTCATCACCAAATCACTAATATAATATCCTACTGGATAGGGGATGAGTTAGAATTTATGTTCAGTGTAAGAACTTGGGAGTTGGTGGTAGTCAGCAAGTGCTCAATAATTGTAAACTTTTTAGGGAATGAGAAAATAATATCTGCTTGCTTTTTATCTGAACTTTTAAAGGTTCTCTAATATTTCATATTAGACTGCTCTAATATCTAAGTTTGTAGCTCAGTTTATTTACTAGTATCCTTTACCATTATTTTAGGAAGTACAGGAACCCTTTATTTATAGCATGTCGACTCATAGTTCTCACTTGAGGACTCTGCCTGTGACCATCAAGTTGACTTATAGTACCCTTGGTGAATTCATAATAAAAAGGAAGGTGGTCCAGACACTTTTGAGGAAATGCATTTCTGCCTTATTGCAACAAAAGACCCACACATCTGATATCCACTGTCTATACTTTTCTGATGAAATACGAGAAAAATAGGGTTGCAAAACCAATATTCCTGCATTCATTTCTCAAAAAAAGCATCAACTAGCCTAAAGTTTATCTAAAAGTTAAAGGTAAAAATTAAATATTGCCATAGTCTTCTGTGACATAATGGAAAGGGTATTAGAAGTGGTTTTGGAGACCTAGATTCTAAAACCGGGTTTAACTGCTATGCAATCTGCATGTCCTTAGGCAAGACACTTAACCTCTGCTATTAAATGTATAATATTAAAATAATATTCTCCTTTTTGTGTTATTGTACAGGTTAAAAAAATAATGCACATAAAACTAGTGGGACCCTAAAAATGTCACTTTATTAAAACCAGAAGTATGTTAAGGATGAGTCCTTTGTTTTCTTTTTAAAACAGATTTAATAACAATGTATGCCTCCTGTATACATGGGAGACATCCAGTGAAACTGAGTAACTCCAAAGATGTTTCTTCATCTGCTAATTTCTTATGAAAAAAAAAAAAAAAAAAAAACTAAGAAAAGAATTGTGAAGAAATAGATCTTTGTTCATTTAGCTCCTACCTTTCTGGAGTTCTGATTTACGTAAAGAGTTTCACCTTTGAAGAAGTCTATGTAAGCTTTTTATCCCTTCCAACAGGGCAAAATACCCATGTCCTTGAAAATACACAAGAAGAGTACCATGTGTCAGTTTATATAATGAGAACTCATCTTACTGTATTATATCTTTTAGAATCATTTTCATTTTGTGAAAAGTTTCTTAACTTCTGAATTATGACTGGTCTCATTCATCTGAATTTACAAGGCTAAGCAACAGATGCCTTAAATATAAGGCCAAAGATGACCCCGGTCATTTCTCCTCTATTTTTAACTCTGAACTTGGAATGGACCACATTACCTCTCGAATGACACAATGGACTAGCCAACCCATTGAAAAAACTGAGCTCTCCAGCTTGCTAATTCACATCTTCTAATTCACATCTTCTTTAAGCAAAGGGATGATTGTATTTAACTTGTAATGTCTTTTTTCCTGACCCCTAACAAGTGTTGGTCAACCAAGATCCTTTTTTCCATCACACAGGTAAATACTTAAAAAACAGAAGAAATGACAATGCCCAAAAAAGAATTTCAATTAAGATTTTCTTCCCCTTAAGTGAGCCAAAATATGAATTATTTTGTCCATCTATAATGAAAAGTTAACTAATGCTAGATAGTCCCTAATAGCATTAGGCTGCTACTATTTTTTTAATAAAGTTCAGTAATTTAGTCATGAAACTTAATAGCAGAATCAATGGGCAGGGAGCTGGAAGACTTGTACTCTATCTTCAGTTCTAGCTCTGACTCATTAACATTACTTTACCCTGAAAATCTTCTATTATTACTTGGAATCTCAATTATATTAGCAATGCAGAATGATTTGGTAAAAACCACCCTATAAACTAACAACCAAGAGGATGTAGCTGTCCTATTTTTGCAATTGATGTTCCATTGTGATCTCAGGCAAAAAAAAAAAAATCTTTTATTTGGTGCCTCAGTTTCTTTATCTGTAAAGACATGAACAATTATTTACTCCTCTTTCCCCTCCAGTTTCCTCACAGAAATGCAGTAATGTAAATGGTATCAATGCTATAGATTTCTATCTCTTTAGATTGTTGTTACATAAAGAAAAATGTATTTTTTATTATTTCTACTGGCATTTTTAGGTACTAGTGCTTTCTGAGTTTGAGTTATATCATTTATATTTGGATAAGATAACTACTGTCATTCTTCTCAGAAACTTTGCCAAAGTAAAATATGTTTTAGGAAAACAAAATTATTCCATAAAATTATTCCACAAAATTTGTGATTTCTGGCCATTAGAAATTCTTCTGGTTCGGAGTTCCCTGATGGTGTAGTGGCTTAAGGCTTTGGCGTTGGCGCTGTCAGCGCTGCAGCCTGGGTTCGATTCCCGCTCAGGGAGCTACCCACATACCAAGAAAAAAAAAAAAAAAAAGAAATTCTTCTGGTTCACATTATCACCCCTAATCATCTCAACTTGAGGGACACAGCTTATTAATTCAGGGCTGTCTATTGCCATGTTATTTAGGTAACAAATACCAGTTAACAAATGATGATACCACTCAGTTGATCCTACTTTTTCCAGGATTTTTGTAAAGTTCCTGAGAAAAGTATGTATGTAATGAAGGATCTTAAAATCTAATAATAGATGACAGGTAGCTTCTGATCTGTTTAGTTTTGTGTGTGTCAACTCTCAGAATTGTATAGAGCTATTCACCTCTCTCCTATAGGTAACAGGAGGGTTCACAGATAATAAGTAATATCCTACCTAATTGCCAAAAGAATTATGATGCTTACAATGCCCATTTTAATTTTTAAAGATTATGATGATAATGTATTTTGTTATACAATCTCTTTGTCACATTAGAGTGCTATCAGAGCCAAAGCTCAGACAGTGAAAGAAAAAATTACAAGACTAAGACATGAAATTGTATTAATTCAAAGATGAGTCTGAAACTGAAAGATCAACTTATGGGGTAAAAGGAATAGAAGAATATAGCTAGCAAAAATCTCAGCCAAAGAAGACCCAAGATGCAGAATTGGGCTGGTAACTGATCTCAAGATCCTTGCAGTCAGGTCAGAACTATAGATGACTGGCAACAAGTATTGGGGATTAGTCACTAGGAAACTGGAGTCCAAAGCTCATCTTTATTTGTCTGTCCAGTTACTTTGGTTACAAAAGATACACATAAAAAACCTATAAACTCTTTGAGGACAGATCTTCATTCATTCATTCAATATGTATAAATTAAACACCTTTAAACAAATGCCAGACACTATTGTAGACACAGGGGAGTCAGCAGTGAACAAAATAAAGTTGACTGACCTTGTGCAGCTTAAATATTCTAGTTGTGGGGATAGGGAGGACAGACAAATAAATAAGTAAAGTATATAGTATGTCAAGAGAAATAAGTCTATGAAGAAAATAAAAATGGGTAGTGCTGGGGGTCAGAAAACAGGGTGGTAGAGAAGGCCTCACTAAGAAGATGGCATATAAGCAAAGATTGGACAAGATGAGGGAAGGAGAGAATCATGCAGATACCTAAGGAACAGTGTTGTAGGCAGAGAATACAGCACATGCAAAGACCTTAAGGCAGGTTCTTGCCCAGAACATTTGAGGAAAAGCAAGAAAGCCATCATAGTTGGAGAACAGTGAGGAAGGGGGAAGAATAGTAGATGATGTCAGAAAAATAAGGAGAGAGGCAACAATAACGTGTCCTAAAGATTGTTGTGAGGGTTCTCGCTTTTACTTTGAGTGAGATGAGAAATTATCAGGGAGTATTGAGCAGAGGAAAAGCCCAATATGACTTACAGTTTAAAAGGGTCAGTCTGAGTATTGTTTTGAGATTAGATCATAGGTGGGCAAGGATAAAAGCAAGACCATTTAGGATACTATTCCATTAATCCAGGTAGGAAAGAATGGTAGCTCAGATAGGCTAGTGTTTGGAGGGGCAAGAAGTATTAATACTTGGAATATGGGTATATGTTGAAGATAGAGCCATTAGGATGTGCTAATGGACCTGAAATAGGATATGAGAGAAAGAGAAGAGTCAAAGATGACACCAAGATTTTTGGCCTGCGAAACTGGAAAATGGAAATGTTACTTATTGACATGGAGAAGATTGTGAAAAGAGTCTTAACCTACTTTGCATCCACATGGACTAGCACAATGCAAGACACAAGGAATACTCAGTAAATACCAATAATCTAATCTCAGTTGGTTTCTGTGTATTTGAGATCAGAGTTTTTCTAGATACAAGACTGACTTGTTAGAGTTACTAAATAAACTAAGCCTTTGTTCTAGATTCTGGGGTAGGTTAAAATTACTGATGTATTAGAACTAACTAATATTAGCTAGCAAGAGCCAAATGCTAAATTTTTAGGATATTGCAAGTCAGGTACTAAACATAACCATTATTTAAAATTAAATTATATATGCTTACGGCTGGTAAATTACGTTAAAAACAAAAGTAAAAATCCTTAAAACTCATCACTTCCTAATTAGTTTACTAGTATCTATGCTCTTGAGGTCATTTATGTTCACTGTATCTGTATGAGAGAAATACTATATAATGGCCTGCTACTGTGCATCTATTTCCAATTCTGTGTTCAGTGATGTTATGTTGGTAGTTTTAAATTGACAATGTTATCAGTATTTATAATACAGAAATTGGGGGAGTTCCCTGATGGTGTAGCGGCTTAAGGCTTCAGCGCTGGCGCTGTCAGTGCTGCGGCCTGGGTTCGATTCCCAGCCAGGGAGCTACCCACATACCAAAAAGAAAAAAAGAAAAAAAAAAAAAAAAGAAATTGGCAAATGCTACACATGAAACCTCCCCACCCTCCACAGCTTCTTAAATCTATAAGTGGGAATTAAGTGATGCCACCTCTGAAGGCAAACTGTTAGGTATTTTATAAATATATACATGTACAAACACTGCACTCAAAGTTTTATAGCACGCTTATACAGGAGGTCTTCCCTGTTCCTGTGAGGGAGGGTTGGGAAAGTGGTGGTATCTACAATACAGACACACAAGGAATTCCACAGAGGGAAACAAAAGCCTTAATAATTGATCAAATTAGGAATTGCTCATAGAGATTAGTATCTACATTCAATCGATGCCTCCATAGAATTAAACCTAGAACAAATTACAAACTATTGACAAGGGAGATTAACAGCTTCAGTCTATAAGGGGTAAGGCGAAAATGGGGACGAGCCAATGCCATGGGTAAGTGATAGCATATTTGTGACAGTTTATTGTATCAAGAATCTTATGCTGTTAGGCCTTGCAAAAAAGAACATAAAGGATACTAAAGACACTGTCTATGATTCCTGTGAGCTAGAAAACAGTACAATTCAGTTTTACTTTTTTCCATTTTCAAAGAAGAAAGATGGAATCCAAGGAATATAAGTAAGTTGTTGAGGAGAACAGAGTTAGTGAGATAATTAGGGAAATAATATACATATATGTGTATATATGAGTATACTGTTATATATTTAAACATAAATGTACACATATACATATATACATATATATGATGAACAACAATGGAAAAGCACAGCATTTAGTGATTTATTTTTCAAGAGAAGCAGGATAAAATATGTATAATAATTATAAAAATGGCAATTAAAACAGCAGAAACTTGAAAATAAAAATAACTTTGAAAAAATACATTTAATCCCATTTTCCACAAATCTTAAGTGAAATGCATTTCACTTATCCTTAATCTTTTCAAAACTGTTCTTTGTTCCTCTTTCTTGAGTATATTGATTCTCCATCGCCCATTCTCCCCACTGAGTTTTTGTTCCAAATTTTAATCTCCTTTATTCATGTTTTCGCAAAGTTGTTTTCCATAGCTCAGTAAAACTTCATATTTAGCAGAATCACATTGTTTGAGCATTAGTCTTATTTCCCCCGACATATTTTTGGATATGGGGATGTAGAATTACTGGGCCAAACGATAGGAACATTTTGATGGCTTATGGGTTTATTAAGACTTCATTGTACCCTAGGTTATTTGATATGATTGTTAAAATATTTCCTAAGTGCAAACAGATATTTTATTATTTTAATTTGTATTTCTTTGATTACTGATTAAATGAAATTTTTTTCCTATATGCATGTTCACTGATATTATATCATTTACCATCCATTTTTTTTGAGGCTTAGTATACTTTATCAATTTGTATGAGCTCTTTTTATAAGAAAAAGTCATAGTCCCTTACATTTAGTAGTTTTTGTAGATATTTTCTCATTCTGTTGTTGCCTATTTATTTTGATTACTTTAAAAAATCTGTTCAGGGGGTTCCCTGGTGGCATAGTGGTTAGGCTTTGGTACTGTCAACGCTGCAGTCTGGGTTCAACTCCCAGCCAGGGAACCACCACACACACACACAAAATAATAAAAATCTAAAAAAAAAATAAAAAATCTGTTCATATAATCCTTTGATTTTTAAAAAGTTGATGCTAAGTATAAATAATAATCACCTTTGAGAGGTTTATTACATATTCTATTCTATTTCTATCTGATTTCTTTATTGTTTAATATTTTATACCTTTTTATACTCCTTATACTTTTTATAAAGAGTATATTGTATACTCTTTAATTCATCTGAAATTTATTTTTATGTATACTTTGAGCAGGTAATTTAAACTATTTTTTTTTCTAAATTGATAACCCTTTTTTTTCTAAATTTGGAATGACCCTTCATTTCCCTACTGATTTATGAAATTCCCTGGATAACACATTAAGTTCCTATATATAATAGAACTATTTCTGCACTGGGTTTTTTTTTTAATGTGTACTTCCTTGTTTTAATATAGTAGTTCTGTTATTATGTTCAATTTTGTTTAATCCTCTTTCACAATTAAAAAAATTCTCTCGTATTATTTGTATTCTTATTCCCCCAAATCAAGTTTTAGAATCATTGTACCTGTTACAAAGACTTTGATAGTAACAACAGCCCTTTTTAAAAAAATAGAATAGTTATTTCCCTAATATTACTAATTATATTAGTTACTAATTATATTAACCATAAGGAAAGAAGTATATAAAATTAACTCATGCTATTGAATTCTACAGTATTGTCTCAAACACTTCTATGTCTCAGAAGTCTGATGGGAAAATATTTTTTAAGACTTAAAAGTGATACATTGACTAACTCAGTTACTTTGAGCTCCAGCACTGGGGCTGCAACTTGAAAGGTGCCAGTGACATATGGGGAGGAACTGAGTTGTCTGGCTTCAGGGTGAGGGCTGGAGGAGCAACTTTCTCCTGGACAAAGGACCTGGCAGAAGCCATTGTTTCTTTGTTAAGCCTTACCCCATCCCAGCGTGGCTGCCACATCTGAGTTTCTATCAGCATGGTTAACACCATTCATTCACCCCACCCTAGTGATTCTGGGATCCCACCACACCCAATTTCTGGGCACGCCCAAGCCACTTCCAGTGGCTTTTCCATACTAGAGACCTGTTTTGGCTCATGCTGCAGACTTTCCTAAAATCTCTCAAAGATTCACAAAACCCAAACAAGCAGCACATGGCCTCGGCATGTCTGGTACATCTTGCTGGGCAGCCCAAAGCCCAATAGTGACAGTTGGCCTTGGTTCTCGGCTTGGCCTCTCAAGACATCATAAGCAGCAGCTATCTGCAGGGTGCTTTGTGTCTCATTCTAGGTGGCCCCCTTGCTAAACTTGGCCTGCAGTGGATCCCTTCTCAGAAGGCCTTGGGGCTGCCATGCCCAGTGGCCAGCTTTGTTTTATTGTTTTTGTTTTTTTTTGCTTTTTGGTATGTGGGTAGCTCCCTGGCTGGGAATCGAACCCAGACCGCAACGCTGACAGCGCCAGCGCCGAAGCCTTAAGCCACTACACCACCAGGGAACTCCACAGTGGCAGCTTTGGACCAAGCTAGAGTACCACTTAGTCATCTCCAAGGATGAGACTCCCAAAGGGCAAACTGTGCAAGCATCAGAATCTACGGGGTGGATGGACTACATGAATAGACCTAGAGAATATTTTGCTGAGTGTAGTAAGTCAGACAGAAAAAGATAAATGTCATATGATTTCACTTATAAGTGGAATCTAAAGAACAAAATGAACAAACAAAACAGAAACAAACTCATAGATATAGAGAACATTTTGATGGTTGCCAGATGGGAGGGGACTGGAGGATGGGTAAAAAAGGAGAAGGAATTAAGAAATACAAATTGGTTGTTACACAGTAGTCATGGGGAGGTAGGATATTACATAAGGAATACAGTCAATAATATTGTGATCACTATGTATGGTGTCAGATGGGTACTAGATTTATCAAGGTGATATTAATAGATGGAAGGAGGGTTGGGGGACAGAGTGAAAAAGGTGAAGGGATTAAGAAATATTAATAAAAATTGGTAGTTATAAAATAGTCATGAGAGCATAAAGTAAAGCATATGAAATTTAGTCAATAATATGGTGATAACTATGTATAGTGCAAGGTAGGTAGGTACTAGACAAGTCTTAAATTATATAAGTAATCACTATGCTGTACACTTGAAATTAATATAAAATAATATTGAATGTCAACTATAATTAAAAAATAAAAAAGCAGCAAAAAGGTGAAGGGGAATAGAGATTCATATTTCCAGGTATAAAACAAATAAGTCTTGGGAGTTCCCTGATGGTGTAGTGGCTTAAGGCTTCGGCGCTGGCGCTGTCAGCGCTGCGGCCTGGGTTCGATTCCCAGTCAGGGAGCTACCCACATACCAAAAAGCAAAAAAAAAAAAAAAAAAAAAATTAAAAAAAAAAAAAATAAGTCTTGGGAATATAATGTACAGTATAGAAAATATAGTCAATAATATTGTGATAGTGTGGTACAGTGTCAGATGGTTGCTGGACTTATGGTGATTACTTCTTCAGGTATATAAATGTTGAATAACTATGGTGTACACTTGAAACTTTTATAATATTGTATGTTAGCTCCATTTTAATAAAAATCTTAAAAAAAAAACTTCACTCCTAAAAAAATAAAAAGACTTAAAAGTGATGAAAACATCTATGCAAAGTTCTCTCTGGGAAGCCATTTTGTTATTTGTAAGAAGAAATATTTCTCTTTGAAGCAAATAAATACAAAAAATATGAAACTCAAAGTGATTGAAAAATGAATTTTCATGTCTTTGAGTATATTATATATCTTGCAATAAACCTTTCACAATGATCCTGAAACTGTAGCCCAAACATTGTGAACAATTTAACAGCTAAACTGCTTGTACTCACTGTCCTAATTGAAGTTATTTTCCACATACATTAATTTGCCTGAGTATACTTAGAGCCACCTAAAAGTTAAGAAAAAATTTATTTTCAAATTTTTTTTCTTCAAAAATTATAAAATTCATAGAAACCATATAGAAATTAAGAACAATTGAGAACCTCTATAGTCTAATGTTAATATTTCTTGGCACTTAAAAAAGTAAAAATTGCACTCCCAAGTTCATTGCAGCATTATTCACTAGCCAAGATATAGAAACAATCTAATGTCTGTGAATGGATGAATGGATAAAGAAAATGTGATTTTACACACACACACACACACACACACACACACACACACACTGAAATATTATTCAGCCTTAAAAAGGAAATCTTGCCATTTGCTACAACACGGATGAACCTGGAGGACATTATGTTAAATGATATAAGCCAGATGCAGCAAGACAAATATTACATGACCTCAATTGCATGTGGAATCTGAAATAGTCAAACTCATAAAAACAAAAAGTAGAATGGAGGTTGCTAAAGGATGGTGGAAGCGGGTAATGGGGAGATGTTGGTCAGAGGGTACCAAGTTTCAGTTATGCAAGATGAGTAAGTTCTGAAGATCTAATGTACAACAATGTAACATAGTTAACAATATTGTATATCTGAAATTTGCTCTGAGTGGATATCTTAAGTGTTGTCACCACATGCACACACAAAGGTAACTAGGTGAGGTAATGGATATTTTAATTACTTTGAGTATGGTGGTTATTTCACAATGTATACATATAGCAAATCATCAAGTTATGTACCTTATATGTATACAATCTTTAAATTGTCAATTATACCTCAATAAAGCTGAAAAAATGTAAAAGTTAAATTCCATTGTCCTAACATGAGTTACTAAACTTTCATGCTTTTAGATAGATCTCTACAGGGTTCCACTATACATACATAAAACTCAAATGAAAGGTAACAGAAACATTCAATTTTAAGTATTTTCCTAGGAGTCTTTGGTAATGCTTTAAACTCTTATTCACAGTTGTTTTTAACAATATCTAAGTTTCTTTGTTATATGACAAAGGTGTTAAAATAACCAGGAACCTGGACTTACCCAATAACAACAGATACATTCTTTGTAAATGTAAAGCATAGGGGTATGTGGGCACTCACAAAAGCAGCTTCACGTGTCCTATATCTTTTTCAAAATGATTCTATCAATGATTCATTATAATACTGGTTTCTGTTATAATTGGCTCCCAGTCAAAAGAAATCAGCCATGTTGGAAAAGAATGTTAAGAGTGTCTAAGAGTTATTAATTTATATGTTCCTTTTGGTCATTTATAAAGTCTTTGAGATGCAATTTCATTTTCTCATCCTGTTTTTATAAGCTCTTCCTTATAAAACATATATCTTTTGCTTTTAATGTGTCATGTTTCTTTACCCTGAATATTTAAATATTTTCTAGATCTCTGTAATACTTGATTTCCGGTTGCTAAGCCTCACTTTGTTATCTTAATAAAGCATGCAGGTTGTCAGCTGTGGAATTGGGTTTACTCATGCCATTGAATAACCACACCTTATAATTAGAGATTTGGTAGTCATCAGAGAGTGGTACAGTCAGCACCAAAATATTATGCCACAGGCAACACTATTTTTGAATGATTCTATAAACTAGCCAAGAGAGTGAGTCACTAAACACCAGGGACTTAATCTGTGAAATTAATAAATTTAAAATTTGGTAAGAAAGATCTCATGGTTACAAAAGTACTACTTTCTATGCTTTCAACAGCTCAAAAAATTCTGCTTATTCCTCTCTTACCCCAAGCAACACCTGCAACTGTTTGAATTATGCCAGAAAAACTTAAAATAAAGGGATTCTGAGGGGAATATGATAAGGAATCAGTCAATGCAAGATTTAGTGCTTTCTTAGAAAACAATCCAAAGCTTTTAAGAGCTATCTGCAACAACAGGGGTGTTTAAGTAAACTAGAAATAATTTATACAAGGAATATTATATAGTCACTAAAATAGTTATGCAAATCTGTCTTTGTTCACATGGAGAGATATTTATAATATATAAATTGATAAAAGGAGCCTATAAAAATGATCTCACTTTTGTTTAGGTAAAGAAAAATAATAATTGTATATATGCATGGGAAAACATATCAAAAATATAGTTCATGGGTATTGAACTCCATATAACTTTTTCTTCGTATTTTTCGTATTTTCTGAATTTCTTACAATGAGCATTTTTACTTTCATAATCAGAATGAAACTAGAAAGATATTTCTATTCTAAAAAATGGTGTATATGAGTTGTTTGGTGATGTGAAATCAGGTTCTCTTCTTTCTTTCTCTTAATTCTGCTTGCCTCTCATTGGCTTACTGCTACATAGAGATTCACTACAAAACAGATTCCAGGGAGAGAAGACTGCCACTGGCCAGACTCCAAACTGGATCCACAATTAAGTCTGGCAGATAGAGACAATCAGTCTTATTGTTAGTATATGAAGACCCAGAGAAAAGTCCCAAATTTGAAAATCTACCTTCATAAGCAGAAGGTAAAGTAAACACCCAAGAAAGAAGCAGGCTGTTTGAGTCTGGCAATTAACTGAGTTTACTAAGGAAAACTTACATATGAGATGTGTCCTGGGCAGTTGCAAGAAGAAATGGATATCCTCTGAGCCACTTGAAAGGCACCAGAAAATTATATAGAATAAAAAAGGTGGGATTAATCACAAATACTAGTACATATCTATTACCAGGTACAGAAAATAACTTTACATCCTTGACCAGGTCAGGACAACTGCCTGTTTCAGGAACTAGTACATAGCAAGAGGCAGGGGAGGATGCTGACTTATGTCAGAATAAATTTCAATTATGATCAGTTTCTAACTGGAATCTGCAGTAAACAATCTCTTTTCTGGCCCAGGTTCAGCTCACAGGCTAGACAGTGGTCACGTCATAGAATAATTTCTCCCCCATACCTATTAACTCCAGCAGAAAAGTCATAGGGCAGACTGATTATCTTGACTTGAATTAGGAACCAAAAGGTAGAGGGGTGTGAATGGGAATGGGTAGGGGATGTAATTTTCTGATGCAACAGGTCTTGGTCATATGACACCCTCTATGGTCAGGGAGGAAAGGGAGTCCACACTGAGTTGGGCCCAATAGGAAAGAGTTTTACCATCTGAAGATGGGAGGAGGAAGGGATGCTGAAGTAATTAACCTAACAGGTATCCATTACAGTTTTCATTCTAGACTCTTCATATTAATAATAATAATGAAGTTCTTAAAGGAGTTCCCATAGAGTTTTTATGTGTCTGGGAATTGGAAACCATGATTCAATGCCTAGACCACAATACTTATCCATTCAATAAATATTCATCAAGTATCTAGTATGTGCTTAGTAGTATATACCCTACTGGGTTGAGCAGGAAATAAGAAACAAATAAAATATCCCTGCTCTCTCAGATTTTACTTTTCAGATATCAGTAACAACTCTAAATAATGAGTCTAAAATTAGCCTCTGGCTGAAAATTTTATTGCAGTAGTTGAGATAAAAGAAAATGCAATTTGGCTTTCATATAATTTTTTTTATTTGTCTGTAAACACCATTGTAAGATCCTATCCTTGAAGAAAACCAAGCTGAGATGAGTCATGAAATTTACAAGCAAGTGAGAAGAGTACTGGCTTTTGTGCTTTGATATTAATGGAAAATTACGTTATCTAGACACACCCAATGTGTTCTGTAGCCTCCTTGAGCTTTAACTTCTATGTTATCTAACCTGCCCTTACAGTGACACTGGGAAAACAAGTCTTGTAGTGCATACTTAATTTCAAGCAAAAAATCTTTTTACAGTCGACTTTGGAAGCAACAGGTAGGCTTCTCTTTGCAGGTCAATAGATTAAGGTACATGGATCAAAACAAGATATTCTTGTTAGTGTTTATTTGCTATAGACTGCAAGTTTGTGTCCTCCCAAAATTCACACATTGAAACTTAATCCCCAATGTGATGGTATTTCAAGGTGGGACCTTTGGGAGGTGATTAGGTCATGAGGATGATATCCTCATGAATGAGACTAGTGTCCTTATAAAAGAGACCCCAGAGAGCTAGCTCCCTTGCCCCTTCTGCCATGTGAGAACAGCCATTGATAAACCAGCCATTGATAAACCAGCCATTGATAAACCAGGAAATGGCTTTCACCAGACAGTGAATCTGTTGGTGCCTTGATCTTGGACTTCCAAACCTCCAGAACTGTGAGAAACAATTTTTTTGTTGCTTAAATCACCTAGTCTATGGTATTCTATTATACCAATCCAAACAGATTAAGACATCCTTAGTAGAGCAAAGACCTAACACTGAATTGAAAAAGCTTTGGAAGGAGTGGAAGGAGAAAAATGCAAGTTTCTACAAATGTGTATTTATGCTTCTCCTTTTTATTTAAACCTTGAAGAACACAGCAATTATTATTCCCTAACACAGTGACACTAAACTTTGGCTACACATTAGAATCACCTTTTAAAAATACTGGGAGTGGGGTGGAGGGTGAGAACTGGGCATTGATGTCCTTTAAGAAGTACTGCAGGTGATTTTAACATGCAGGCAGGATTGAGAACTGCCCGAAGAATAAGATATACCCACTAGGCGGGAAGGGGGTGGCTATTTTTAGTCTAGAACACGTTAAGTATGTTCACTTTATTGCCAGTCTGGTTGTCCTCAGTGAATCACTTTAATCATTTATCTACCTTTAAAAGAGAAATAAATTATCCATCTTCCTTTCTTTCATTCTTTTTCTTTCTCTCCTTTTTTTCTCTCACGCATTCATTCATTCAATCACTCTTCCATTAAATAAGCATATAAAAGGGTAATTACTGTGCTAGGTACTAAGAATACAGAAATAGAATTCATACTTTAAGTATTGTAGTATTAATAAGGTAGCACATATAAATTAGTCATCCTGAGGTTCTCAAGTAAAGTTCAATTTTTAAAACACACACCAATATTTCCCCTGTTTGCTTTACTTTGTAAAAAAATGCGTTGAAGCTTGAGTTGTTGCGTTAGGCAAACATCAATATTCCTGACCTACTGTGCTCTCAAAGAGTCATACAGTAATCTATCCATGTGCTATAGTGTAATTTTCAATCTTTCATATATTGGTGAAAGAACATAAATGCCTATAATTTATTAGGTTTTACATAAAAAAACATGCAGAGATACTATCAACTTTAGCAAATGCTTCTAATTTAACCCTTTGCAGATGTCTTTGGAATATTTTGTAAAGTTCTGTTACTTCTGATATACCAAATCTCATTCAGAGTCCAGGACCATAGCTTTACCTTCGGCTCCTAATCAATTCCCAAATCAGGTTCCTTTGTAGATGAAGGCAGGACCCTATATATACTTAAAGGTAAGCAGATACTTTCCTATGGACTGTTCATGCCATTTTCCATATTTATAGCTCCTAGTTGCAGCATAACAGCTGGTCAAAACCTCACTTCACTGACCAATTCTGAGACTAGAACTGCTAGATCCCTCCTGGGAAGTTGGACATTATTATACTAGTGAAGTAGCTACTGACACACATTTAAAACTAAGAACAAATGCAGGCTCACTTCACCCATAGAAGCACCACAATAATTTCTGAGGCAATAGTGCACCCACCCAACACCAAAAGATAAAAAGAGGGAGATCAAGACAGTGGCATGAGAGGACTTCCCTGAAACTTCTCCTGGAAATTTACAAACTGAACAGCCAAAATCTGACGAGGGTATCCCCAAGTGACATAGTCTCAGCTGAGAGATCCATCTACTGCAAGAAGACACCTAAGGGTCAGAGAAAGGGAGGTGAACAGGAGAAAAGGGAAGGGAGTAGTGCGGAGATGGGGCTGTGAAACATGACCCAAGGTTGGCAGAAGAAGAACCAAGGAGGGGCCTAGGGAAACAGGCTGAAGTGCAGCATGATCTCAGGAAGGCAGAAGAGCAAACACTGGAAGCCTTGTGAGAGGACAGGATTAAGCCCCAGTCCCAGCCAAGGAGCGCTAGGGACCCAGCCAGAGCACCCTGCCCTGGATGAGATAAGGCCTGAACAAAGTCATGCTAAAGTGCTCAGGGTGAAAACAGGGACTGAGCCAAATGCAGCCCCCAAACTGAGAGCTGACGGGCACAGGAATTGCTCACAAATTGACCCTTGAGGAGCTTAAGACTAAGTGTCAACAGCTGGTGGGTCACTGACCAGAATAGAACAATCCTGGGTGAAATGTGGGCTGAAGAGAAGGGAGAAAGGCTGTCCTGATGGTGCATTACCGTCCTCTTGTGCACCTGACAGAGGGCCAAGCTTGTATTGCAGCTGGCGCCAGGCATGGCTTGGCACTCCCCAGATGAAAGAGCAAGCTTATGCTTCAGAGTGCGCCTGCCCTGGCCCTGAGTGCTCCAAACAGAAGGGCAGGCCTGTTTTACAGCGGAGCCAGCACCCAGGGTAGCGAGCAACCTTGGGACAAATAGCAGTGATGAACCACACTGCCCCAACCACTAGGCAGAAACTGTGAACACAGAGCCTGACTGCTTCCTCTTGCTCTCCTCCAAACCACTATTACCTTGTGCCACAAACAAGCCCTAAGCCTTCCCCAACAAACCCTGCCTCTCCCCCATCACTACCCTCCCCCAGGGAACCTGCAGAGGGGATTGGGGAAACTGTAAAACAAAGGCACAGCAGCCTTTGCCTACACCTATCACAGGGCAGAGAATATCATCGCCCACCACATTTCCCCAAAGAGGAGGTGCATCAAAACCAAGGCAACTGAGTCAAAGAGAAGTCCACACTCCAGGGGGGCTCCAAAAGTAAGAAAATCAAACAACCAAGAGAAAATACAGTAAGACACTGCAGCGATATCAACTGGGAAGTGAAAGAAAGACCTCTCCACATCTGCCAAGGGGAAAGGTCTTTACGCCCAGGAACAGAAACACATCAACTACAATGAGTTCCCTTGGGAACAAAGCATCTCAGAGAGAAAATTAAAAATCTTCTGAAAAGGAACTTATAAATTTAGAACTATATGATCTAAGTGACACAGAATTCAAGACTGCAGTCCTAAAAATACTCAGAGACCTCAAGGAATGCTGGCAGAGTACTCAGACACAGATAAATGATTTCAGAAAGGAAATCTCTGAACAAAATAATCAAACACTTTAACAAAGAAATTGAAACTATAAAAAGAATCAAATAGAAATTACAGAGATAAACAATGCAATGAAAGAAATAAAGCATGAACTAACTAGCTTAGGAAGCAGGGCCAACCAGATGGAGGAAAAAATTAGCAAGTTAAAAATAGAAACATAGAAATAGAACAATAAGAAAAAGACAGAGATTTGAGAACAGAAAATAATAATAATGAAAAAGAAAGATCTCTACAAGAATTATCTGACTCCATTGAAAAGAACAACAATAGAATAATAGGACAACCAGAAGAAACAGAACAAAAATTCTAATGAGAGCTCAATCAAATAGTAGACGAGAATTTTCCAAACCTTTTGGAAGAACTGAAACCCCAAATTCAAGAAGTAAAAAGGACCCCTAGCCACCTGAACCCCACCAGACCTTCTCCAAGGCACACTACACCAAAGATGTCAAAAATCAAAGACAAAGAAAGAATTCTGAAGCAGCCAGGGGAAAAATTATAACCTTCAAAGGAAAGCCTATCAGGCTGTCATCAGACTTCTCAGCAGAAACTCTTCAAGCCAGGAGGGAGTAGAATCATATATTCGAAATATTAAAAGAGAGGAACTACCAGCCAACAATGATCTATCCAGCAAAGTTATCCTTTAGATATGAGGAGGAATAAAGACCTTTGCAGACATAACAGAAGCTGATGGAATTCTCCAACACAAGGCCAGCACTCCAGGAAATCCTGAAGGAGGCTATTCGACCTGAAACAAGAAGCCAAAATAAATGGCAAAAAGTTGGGAAGTAAAGGTTTAAATTCCCCAAAGAGAATAGAAATTAAAAGTATGCTTAAGAAAAGGAGTCACTACATATATGAAACTTGTCTTTTCATAAACCTCATGATAACTACTCAAAAAAACAAAACAAAACAAACAAACAGACAAATAAAAAATCCCAGAACCAAGATACACAACCAAAGGAAAAGAGGAAACAGAAGGAAAAATCATAGAACACCATCAAACTAAAAATACAGACAGTGAGAAAAAAGCAAAAAAGAAACCAAGACACCAAACAACCAACAACCAGAAGACAAAGTGGCCATATGAAATCTTCATGTATCACTCATCACCCTAAATGTAAATGGAGAGAAATCAACAATAAAAAGGCACAGAGGAATTGACTGGATTAAGAAACAAAACCATCTATATGCTGTCTCCAAGAGACACACCTCAGCCACAAGGATAAACACAGACTCAAAGTGAAAGGGTGGAAAACAATACTCCTAGCAAACGGCATCCAGAGAAAAGCAGGAGTAGCCACACTTATATCTGATGAATCAGACTTCAGGATAAAAAAGGTAATAAGAGACAAAAATGGACATTTCACAATGATAAAGGGGACAAAACAACAAGAAGACATGATATTCATCAATGCATATGCCCCCAACCAGGAAGCACCAAAAGTTATAAAGCAACTACTTAGAAATCCAAAGGGTGAAACAAAAACACAATTATAGTAGGGTACCTAAACACCCCTTGACAGCCATGTACAGATCATCCTAACAGAAAATAAATAAGGAAATATCAGCTCTAAATGATACATTACAATCATCTGACATAATTCTATCCTAGTGCACATGGAACATTCTCAAGAATAGACCATATGCTGGGACACAAAACTAGCCTCAGAAAATTCAAGAAGATTGAAATCATACAGACTGTATTCTCAGATCATTGAGCCTTGAAATTGAAGATAAACTACAAAAAAAAAGAGCAGCAGAAAAAAAAACATGTATACATGGAGATTAAACAACATGTTATTTAAAAATGACTGAATCGAACAAATAAGAGATTTAAAAATACATAGAAACTAGTAACAATGAAAATACAATGTATTAAAATTATTGAGACACAGCAAAAGCAGTGAAATTTATATCATTACAGGCCTATCTCAAGAAATAAGAAAAAGCATAAGTAAACAACCTTACATCCCATCTTAAAGAACTAGAAAAAGAAGAACAAAAAAGCCCCAAGTCAGCAGAAGGAAGGAAATAATAAAAATTACAACAGAACTAAATGAAACAGAGAACAGAAATATGATAGAGAAAAGTAATAGAATAATTGACAAACCCCTATTTAGACTCACCAAGGGGCAAGAGAAAAATAATAAACAAAATTAGAAATGAAAGGAGAGAAATTACCATTGATGCCACAAGAATACAAAATATCCTGTGAAAATATTACAAAGGACTATATGCCACCAAATTTAAAACCTTGAAGAAATGGACAAATTTCTAGAAACATACAGTCTACCTAGACTGAACCAAGGAGAACTGGACAATCTAAATAGGCCAATCAACAGTAAGGAAATTGAAACAATCATCCAAAACTTCCCCAAAGGCAAAAGCCCAGGACCAGAGTGTCTCACCAATAAGTTTTATCAAGCATTCAAAGAGGAACTAATGCCTATCCTCCTCAAACTCTCCCAAAAAATTGAAGAAGAGGCAATACTTCCCAACTCATTCCATGAGGCCAATATAACCAAAGCCTGGCAAGGATAACACAAAAAAAGAAAACTATAGACTAATGTTTCTGGTGAACACAGATGCAAAAATCCTAAACAACTTGGAACCTGTGTAATTTTTTGTTTGTTTGTTTTTGGGTTTTTGTTTGTTTGTTTGTTTTTGTTTTGTTTTGCTTTTTGGTATGTGGGTAGCTCCCTGGCTGGGAATCGAACCCAGGCAGCAGCGCCGACAGCACCAGCGCCGAAGCCTTAAGCCGCTACACCATCAGGGAACTCCCAATTTTTTGCTGATCAATGTCACCCCAGTAAATTTAACAATAAAAATCTGAAAAAAAAATCTTAAACAAAATACTAGCAAATAGAATACAACAATGCATTGAACAGATTATATACCATGATCAAGTGAAATTCATCCAACAAACACAAGGATGGTTCAATATATGCAAATCAATAATACACCACATAAACAAATTAAAAGATAAAAACCATATGATGATATCAACTGATGCAGAAAAATCATTTGACAAGATACAACACCTATTTATGATCAAAACACTTAATAAAATGGGTATAGAAGGAAAGTACTTCACCATAATAAAGGTCATATATGACAAATCCTCAGCTAGTATACTGAATGGGGAAATACTGAAGCCTCTTCTCCTAAAATCAGGAACAAGACAGGGATGCCCCTGTTACCACTACTGGAAGTTCTAACCACAGTAATCAGGTAAGAGAAAGGAATAAGAGGCACCCAATTTGGGAGAGAAGTCAAACTGTCTCTATTTGCAGATGACAAGTCCTTCATATACAAAATTCCAAAGAATCTTTGTACGAAATCAATGTACGGGGCACTAACAAGGTTTACTTCAAGCAGTTTTGCAGGACTTGTCAGAAATCATACAACCCTTACCAAGTGGAAGGGATTACTTGTCAAAGTTGTAAACTCAGTGGTTCTCAACCTTCCTAACGCTTTAATACAGTTCCTCATGTTGTGGTGACCCCCAGAAAATTATTTTCGTTGCTACTTCATAACTGTAATTTTGCTGCTGTTATGAATCGTCATGTAAATATCTGATATGTGTTTTCCGATGGTCTTAGGTGACCCCTGTGAAAGGGTTGTTCAACCCCCAAAGGGGTTGTGACCCACAGGTTGAGAACCACTGGACTAGATGCTCCTGCTCAGTAAAAAAGGGAATAAACACACGCACACACACACATGCATGTCAGCCACAAAATGTTGCCAAGGCTTTCAAAGGGCTGACTGACATTAATCTAGCTCATAGACTAGTATAGGGTCTGGCACAAATAATGCCTCCTTTTTATGAGCTGGTAATCTATACCAAATGTTTTATTACAAAATCATAACCATGTATGGTTATGATTTTGTATTAAAATCATAACTCAAGTCTGGATGTTACTTCTGCTCAACCCTGTATATAAATTAAGAATGCTGGATTGTTTATTTTACAGTGAAAAAGTATAATTGGCAAGAGGACTAACTCTTGTGTCTTTAAGCTTGTGTCCTTTCTCTTCCTTTAGGAACTTTATATGGGAAGGCATGAAATCAGAGAAAAGGAAGTTTCTTAAATATTTCAAGTGTTAATGTATCCTCTTCAGAATAGAGTTTGGTATCAAGCACCTGGTATAGGGCACATTTTCACTTGGCCAAACTTTAAACAGGACCTGCCATTGTCTATCTCTGAGAGCCTTTGTTTTCTTGTTTTCTAGACTTCTGCAGCTGACTGATTCACATTCTGATCAAATCTTAACTCATAAGATATTTAATCAGTACATTAAGTATTCTGCATCTTTTAGATACAGATCTGTGCTCTAACCCACACTTATGTGTTATTTGGGTAGTGTCTCAGAGGGCAATTAAAGTTCCATTTTTTTTGAGGGAACTTTCATTTACTTCCTTTTATTAACTATCATAGATTTAACTATTAAACTATTAGCATCAAGAAAATATTCTCTCCCCATGTCAGTCTAAATATTTCCCATTCTTATTTAAATTTTTATTTTTATCAAATTCATATAATGCATTACATAGACTTAAAGGCCAATAATGTTAAAATGACTGTAACAACAACAAAAAAGGGTGGAACCATGCCCCTCTCCCCCCAACACTTTCCCTGCAACTAGCTACCCAGAGGCAGCCATTTTCAACTTTAAAAACAATTTCTACTGCCACATACTTCCATCCATATTTCTAATTAATATCTTTATGCTGTTATTTCTTGAGTTTTCCATTTTAGACATTTCCTGACCTCTTTCTATGGAAGATGAGGATTTGCAAATCTTACATGTACTTCTCCTCTTTCTAAACTCTCAATTTAATTATATCATGATGTTTTATTAAGTCAGTTATTAGTGTTTACATTAGGATTATATAAATCTTATTCATTGCTGAGCCATGAGGTATACTATTAGAGAATTCCCTTTCTTGTGTAATTTTTTGGCTTTCCTGGAGTTAATGATTGCTTTCTACTTCCTCCATTAGCTCTTAAAAAAAACAAACTTAGAATGGTTTTAGATTTACAGAAAAATTATAAAGATAGTACAGAGAGTTCTCATATATCCCATACCCAACATAATCATCTTGCTTCTTGTTGGCTTCTCCCTTTCGCAAAACAGATTTTCAATTTCTCTTTCTCTTTCTCTCTCTTACCAAATTAGTGAATAGTCTTCCATCTATTTTGCATCATCTTGGTCTTATCCCCTTCTGTCTTCATCCACATTTAATAAGCCATCAGAACCTTTTGATTCCACCTCCTGCGTATCAAGAGTATCACCCCCTTCTCTTCATTCCCATTGTCATTGTTTAGTTTAGGTCCTCACCATTTCTGTCCTACACTCCATGTTTTTAATCTTTTTCTACAGCCACTGCTCCTCAAATTTTCCTTCTAAAACATAAATTTTTTTCATTTCTCTTTATAATCCTTCCAAAGTTTTCCTGTTACTTACTACAATAAATCCAAAACTCTTCATGCACAGCCCACCTTCAAAATATAGACCCTACATACCTTTTCCAATCTCCTTCCCTGCCAGCATCCCCAATATGGTACTCTAATTGCAAAGCAAACTATCTGTCATTTTCCTGACACACCTTCAGGAATTTTATAACTCCTATCCTCTTCTTAAACATCCCATCCTTTTCCTCTTTCTGGAAAAGTATTACTCATCCAAGCTCAGATCAAATATCACCAAGAAGCCTTTTCCAGTCCCCCAAATGAACTGTCATTCTCTCCTTTATACTCTTACTGCACTTCTCACAAACCTCTAGTATAGCCTTTTTATACTGTGCAGTGATTGTTTATGAGACTACTTCTCACAAATCTATCCAACTCATCTTTCTATCCTCCTTTTCCCTACTTACCCTCCGCCCCTTAGAGCATGATACCTAGAACATAGTAAGAGGCAACTAACATGTATTGAGCACTTAGGCTCTTAATAAATATTTGTTGAATAAATGAAGGCAATACATGAGGTACTTGAGGAAGTCTGAGAGTTCCTGCCCTTGGGATTTCCTGAAGTATTAATTATAGGTTTACACAAAAATATTCTTGCAGGCACATGTGTGCATTTCACTAATTGTAACTAATGACAAGACAGGCATATAAATTTCAGACAGACAAGGCTACAATTTATCCTTGAGAGTAAGGTATTTCAAAACTGACTAGAATGTAATCTCCAGAATGTACAATATTTTTGTCTTTTTGATTAACTGTTGCATCCTCAGTGCCTGATACATAGTAAGTACTTGTATTAGTTAGGGTACCAATGGGAAACAGATGGTACAGTTAAACTAGAATAATTTGAGGAGAGGCCATTTAAAAAGGTGCAGGTGGAATGTAGGGGAATCACAAATAACAGGGAAGTAACCGGAGCTTATGACAATGAGAAGCTGTTATTGCCACCCTAGATCTAAAAGGGATAGGTTATATAAGCTGGCTACCCTGCCTTGAGAAGAACAATGACTATCAGTCAGGGCCTCCCAATTGCTGGAATGGCCACCCCTGTGGGGGTAACCTCAGTTCAAATTACAGTGTTCAAACATGTGGAAAAACTCAGGCTCAATGGCTGGCACTAATGCCTAAGGACTCTAATACAGCAGGGGGGTCCAACAGCAGGAATCTCTGAGTGAAGGCTGACAAATGTGTGACTTACATGCCACCTTTCCCTTCCACATTCCCCCAACCCAGCCCCCGAGGCGACTTTTTCCTACTTCTCAGCACAATACTCCAGCTACCAGTAAATTTCAGTTACCTGCTATGAACCTATTTGCCAAACTGGATCTAGTTAAATAAGGATACAAGTAGGGTCAGTGGGTCTTTCCAGCTTGAAGTAGGCACCTAGCCGTCAGCTGGAGATGGTGGTTGGGTCAGCTCCAGGGAGAAGGAACTGCCAAGTGTTAGACTAAGCAGATATTTTTTGGCTCCAGACAGCCAGGCTGGGGTTCAAGTTAGGATTCTGGTCCTAAGGGAGGAAATAATGCAAATCAGTAATCAAAATAAAATTCTACAGATGAATCAAAACAGTGAGAGTTGAGGAGGTACAGAGTATATGTTTATCAAAGCAAGATTGATTTCAGACTCATTTGCTACTGGAATTGATATTTCTAATATGCTAGTAGGCATGGTGTGGATTGGCTCTGAAATTTGAACAGTAAGAAGATTTTAGGTATTGTGGGTAAGCAGGTCAAGATAGGGAAAGGAGTGATAAGCTGCTTTCTTTTTGTTCTCCCCTCCATTTAAAAGTTTTTTTTTATTGTTGTTTTTTTTTTTTGTTTTGTTTTTGGTATGTGGGTAGCTCCCTGACTGGGAATCGAACCCAGGCCGCAGCACTGACAGCGCCAGCACCGAAGCCTTAAGCCACTACACCACCAGGGAACTCCTAAAAGTTTTTTTTTAATTAAGCCAAAGTTTTGGCTGTGAATGTTTAATTACAACAAGCATATGAGATCATCACTACCCTTTACTGAGTTACCTACTATGTTTTACCTACTATGTTTTATACTTTAGATATGTTCTTATTAATCTGCAAGACAACTGTACAAGGTAGATATAATTATACATACTTTCCAGATGATGAAATTGAAGTGTAGAGTAATAAAACAAATTAGTTGCAGCTTTAGGATATTGATCCAAGCTTATTTGGCTTTTGTGACAACAGAAGTCAGGGGTGGAAAAATACTATATAATTTCACTTACATGTGTAATCTAAAAAAGAAATGAATAAAGAAACAAAACAAAACAAAACAGAAACAAGCTTATTTGGCTTTAAAGCCTGTATTATTTCTGATACTTCAGCTGCCTATGCTATCCCATTAAGATAATGATTTTAATCAACCTCAAATCTTGAATTCCTCAGCATCATCATAAATGATGAGAACAAGCAAGCTTAATGTGATAAGGCCATAGGAAGATAGGTGTTAGTCCACTACCTAATATTAGCATGTTTAAGAATAACCAGAATATTTTATTCATCTTCAAACTTCTTCATGTCAATTATTGTACCTGCCATATTCAGAGTACTTTCTAGAGAAATCACCTCATTCATGGTTTCCTTGTGACAAGGCAATCTGTACTGTGTTGCTTTTCTCTTTCATACACGTCTCCCCAGGTGTGTGGCCCGGGGAAGAGCACCTGTCCTAACTGCTGCCAGTCCTTAGGCTAGCCTGTGACCTCCTGCACAGCCTTGTATGAAAAAAAATGAATTAAGTCAACTGCCTGAGATTTTTCTCACTCAGATACTGGAATTTGCAAATACAAAGAATGGCAGATGAAGGTAGAATTGGAGCCATGGTGGAATATAGCAAACTGAAGCAGAAGCTGTGAGATAAAACAAAACAGATTAACAGGTATGTAATTCAGGGTCCCAGCAAGAAACAAAGGGCCTGTGCACACAGATAAGTTAAGGAGACTTTATCTGCAAATAAACAATTACAGATGTGGGGGGCAGGGTGTAGGGGAACCATAGGGATGGTAGAGGAATCTAATCTAGGTAGCAAGGGAGCTGTTACCACCTCTAGATCCGGAAGGACAAGGGAAAGAAGAGGTTCTAAGGGGAAAGTTGTGTAGAGTGGAGTCATCTTTTTTTTTTTTTTTTCCTTTTTGGTATGTGGGTAGCTCCCTGACCGGGAATGGAACCCAGGCCGCAGCGCTGACAGCGCCAACGCTGAAGCCTTAAGCCACTACACCATCAGGGAACTCCCAAGTGGAGTCATCTTGAGAAGAGCAGTGATATTTGTTAAGGGGTACAGTCTGCCTAAAGAGACCTTGCAGAGAGAGAGCCAGGAGAATAAATACAGTGACCTCATTCTGTCCACATAATCTATACCGGCCAGGCTTCCTGGAAAGAGCACTGTGAGAAGGATGGGCAAACTAAAGATGTTTTAGGTACAGCAGGATAAGAAGAAAGAATAAAACAATCAGTCAAGGGAGGAGAATAGACGTGTAGAGCAAAAAAAGGTGCTGTAGCTGAGAAAGAGAACATGCTGTCCATGAGAAAGACCAAAAAGGTAGCTAATTCCTAGAGATGCATCAGATCCTGATGACTTCCCAGTTTGAAATCCACTGCCAATTTTAGTCTAAATGTAGCTTCACAATAGACTCTTCCTTTAAAATAGCCTATTAGTAATTCTGTTTCTTGCAACTCCAAAAGCCTAATAATGTGCTGGGTATAATGAGACCACAGTTGACTCTTGAACAAGCTGGGGTTAGGGCACTGACCCTGCTCAAGTGAAAATCTGCATATAATTTGACCCTGCAAAAACTAAACTACAGCCTGCCCTCTGCCTCTGCAGATTCCCAATCATGGATGGAAACTTCGACACACACAGTTCTAAGCCATCCTGTTCAGAGGTCAACTATAGTTTATTCGTCTTAGAAATCCTGCAAAGACATTTGCGACAGGTAGGTCCCTTACTGAGAAAGAATCATAACACTTTCCTCAGCTTTTGGTATGGTCCAGATGGAATTGGAGCCATGATGGATTATAGCAAACTGAAGCAGTAGATGTCAGTAAGTGGTTTTCACACACTGACACTTTTATTTTTAAAAATAAAGATGTCAGTGTGTGAAAACCACTTACTGTCAAAATTGAGAAATTATAAAACTGACCTAATTAAATGAACTCTCTTGAATTATGGAAAACATAGGCTGTTCTTTGAAAGAATTACAGACCATTCTACAAGAAATGAAAATAAAATTTTTCTTTAATTTCCTCCCCCAGGTTTATTGATATATTAAACTGTTCGTATTTAAAATGTACAATTTGATCAGTTTTGATATATTAATATGTACTTATCACCACAGTCAAAATAACATTTCCATCCACTCCAAAAGATTTTTTGTAACTATTTGTAATCCCTCCTTCCCTCCCTCTACTCACATTCCCAGGCAACCACTAATTTACTTTCTGTCACTATAGATTAGTTTGCATTTTCTAAAATTGTACATAAATGGACTAGCTCCTTTTTTTTTGCCTTTTTTTTTTTACTCTGCACAATTATTCTGAGATTCAATTATGTTGTTGTGCGTATCAACAAGTTCTTTCTTTTTTAATTGCTGAATCATTTACCTTGTGCAGATATATCTTAATTTGTTTGTCCATTCATGTATTGATGGACATTTGGGTTGTTTTCAGTTTTAGCTAGTACAGAACTGTCAATTTTTTTTTTATTGAAAGGAAAATAAGGTGAAACAAAAAGATAGTTTATTAAAAGGGAAAGTACACTCCAAAGAGGTAGGGAGCAGGCCCAAGTAGGAAAATGGCTCAAGAGCCAAAACTGTCAATTTTAAGGTAGGACTAGGACTAACATTTTTCTAGAAGACCAAGAGATGTTAGCATCAATTGCTTCAGTAAATGGAAATTCAAAGCACTAGACCTGGAGTCAGATCTAGGTTGGCCATTTATTGGCTGTGAGACTTGGTGCAAATAACTTTTAACTTGCTGAGCTTTGATTTGCTCATCTGTAAAAAAATAAAAAATTAATAATACCTGCCTTCTAAAGTGTCATGAGGATTAAATAAGATAGTTCATACATCTCACCTTGCATTCAAATATTAACTTTGATTACTATGAAAGAACATTGAAAAGTTAAGGAACAACCCTTTCTTTTCCTAGGTCTCTTTGTGGACACCAGTATTTAGTACCAATGACACTATCAAATATGGCTCTGGGCAAAAGACAAAATATTATGATCAATGTCTCTTTCTCCTTCATCTTCCACTTCCTCTTTCCCTCCTCTTCTCCATCCTCCTGTTTGTCGTTGCAGGGTGTCTCTTTCTTCTTAAGGGCAAGATCCATTTCTTTTTCTCTGCTTTCATATTACTTAATATGTATTCTTACATCAGGTTTTCCATGAACAAACGAGGGCTGTCTGGAAAGTATCCAGCCATGTAATAAGAAAAATAGAGGTATTTGTGGCTGGATATTTTTCTGGACAGCTCTTATATGTTGAGGCAATAATAACTACTTGTTTGTACAAGGGCTGTCTAGAAAAAATCCAGCCACAAATGCTTCTATTTTTCATATTACATGGCTGGATACTTTCCAGACAGCTCTCATGTAGTGTTTTCTAGATTATAATGCATTTTCAGATATATTGTCTCATTCTGGCCCTCAAAATTCCCAGGAAAATAGGCATAGCAGATAATATTATCATGGTCATCAGATGAGGAAACTAAGGCTCAGAGAGCACAAAAACTAGCTGAGATAAAACAACTCTTCAATGACACATGGCCTCCCACCATTCTTTTTTTTTTTTTTTTTTTTTAAATTCATTTTTATTGTTAGACTTATTGGGGTGACATCTGTTAGCAAGGATTACATAGGTTTCAGGCATACAATTCCACAGTGCATTGTCAACTTGATGCATAATAAGTTCACCACCTAATGTGACCCCTATCCCACCATTCTTGACAAAATTTAGGTAGGTGTTTTAGCCTCCAGTTAATACTAATATTTAAAATCTTTGTAGGATAAAAGATAAAGCTTTATTTCTAGAAAACTGACAGTTAGGACATTTTGGTGCTTACATTGCAATATATGCTTTTACAGAGAACCACAGGAGACCTGAAAATTTTCAGTATATAGCATTAGGACTATAACTATTTATAAAATTTGAGATACATATAACCATTATTCTCCTTCCTCCTCAATGTAAAATGAAAATTTTGAGTGACTATAAGTACTCCATACTAATTAGAAGTAATTTCTTTCTAGAACATAGTTTCTGATTTAACAGGTATACTAAGCATTGCCTGAAGATAAATTATTTCCAACTTTTTCTTTTTTCCTTTTATCTAATCTAACTTAAAGCAGTTTTTGACCTATTACAAAGGTGTAATAATTGACAGCACATAATATATCTGTTTTGCATTTTTATCTGTGCAGAAAGTTCAGGGTTTTCTTTTTCTTTTAGGCTAATCTTTCTTCCCCTGTCTCATGAAAGAGAATTGTTTCCCTCCTGTAGATAAAAGAACAAGAAATGGGTAATGTCTCTTCTTGGATAATCACTTTGTATTTGTATTGCTTTGTCTTAAATTAGATGTTATCTCATAGAATCTAAATTGTACTTTATATGGTTAACACATGACAAAGGGTTTAGCAAATGTGCTCTGATAAAAAGAAGAATACACAGTATTCTTCTTTTTATAATTAATGTTGTTGATATTATTACTGTAAATTCTTATCTTGAAAATATAATAAGAAATATTTATTTATAAAAAGGAACTTAATCTAGCTGAATTACAATAATCCTATCTCCTTTTCTAATAAAAGTGAATTGTTAAAGAGATACAAAAACGCCATAAAGATTTAGGTAATTATTTTATATTCATTTTCATATAAATGAGAGTTCATATTTCATAGTCTGAATTTATAAGGCTTGTAATATATTGTCTTCCTAAAAAATCTAAAATGCTATAAAATTAATGTTAATTTTTTATTAGTATAATACTAAATGTTCCATGAATTTAAAAATGCTAATAGCTTTCAACTTCTCAGAAAAGCCAAAAGGTTGGACATGGTTGCTTTAGCGATTAATAATAATCCTAATTCTTTAGCCTAGTGAAATTTAAAATTTATCAAACTAAAATTTATAGATTAAGAAGGGAAGACCTAAGTATATCATTTAAAATTATTAAGGCTACTACTAGAAGAAAACAATAACTAAAGAGCAGGGATAAGGAAAAGTGAGAAGTAATTTACGAGCTCTATATTTTGTATCTTTCATAATTAGCCATCAATAGGTATTGTTGCAAATCAATAAATCAAGAAATGAAAATACCATTTTTTAATTTTATACCTTCCAGTGCTGTTTAAACATTTTTAATCATATGCATACATTACATTTGTAACTAAAAAAATTAAAACACAACATAGTACTATTTTCTTTAATGTGACTAAGACCAAGTATTTTGAGCTCCAATTCTCTATCCCTACACTGATTAAGAGACAGGAAGTCAGCTTTCCTGCAGATGTGGATGTACTTTAATTGCTACTCAGCATAAAGCCTTATCTAGGATGTAGATTTGTGTTCATTACTCCTCACTGAGAAACTAAAATAGGAGGACTCTTCCTACCTAGGGCATAATGGTAGTAAGCAGAGGGAATAGAAAGAGATGATTTGCCAGCAACTGGTTAAGTAGAAACGCAGCAGCCCCTCTCTTATCTGTGGTTTTGCTTTTTGCAGTTTCAGTTAACTGCTGTCAATCATGGTCCAAATACAGTATGTGGAAAATTCCAGAAATAAACAATTTATAAGTTTCAAATTGTGTGTTGTTCTGAGTAGCATGAGGAAATCTTGTGGTATCTCACTCTGTTCTGCCCAGGACATGAATTATTCCTTTGCCCAGTGTATCTATGATATATGTGCTTCCTGCCTATTAGTCACTTAGGAGCCACCTCAGTTATCCAATCAACTACCATGGTATCACAGTGCTTGTGTTCAAGTAACCTTGGTTTTACAATAATGACCCCAAAGCACAAGAATAGAGATGTTGACAACTTGGAAATGCCAAAGAGAAGTCATAAAGTGCTTCCTTTAAGTAAAAAGGTGAAAGTTATTGACTTCACAAGGTAATAAAAAAAAAATCAAATGCTGAGGTTGCTAAGATCTATGGTAAGAAAGAATCTTCTATCCGTGAAATTGTGAAGAAAGAAAAAGAAGTTTGTGCTAGTTTTGCTGTCACAACACAAACTGCAAAGGTTATAGCCACAGTGTGTAAGTGCTTAGTTAAGATGGAAAAGGTGTTAAGTTTGTGAGTGGAAATTTTTTGAAAAGTATTCAAAAATCAAAATTTTAAGAGACCACCTTACATAACTTTTATTTATTACAGAATATTGTTATCATTGTATTCGATTATTAGTTGATATTAATCTCAATGTAATTTGTAAATTAAACTTTATCATAGGTATGTATGTATGTATGTATGTATGTATGTATAGAAACAAAAACATAGTACAGTAGGGTTCAATACTATCTAATGTTTTCAGACATCCACAGGGAGTCTCAGAACATATTCCCCATGGATAAGTGGGGACTACTGTAGTCCCTTGGAAGAGAAATATTTAATGCACTCGTGGAGAAATAGGATATGCAAGTGTTGGAGCCTCTACCTAAATATAGTTAGTACTGCTGACCAAATACTTTAGCTTAGAAAGATAGTAAGTTTTGCAGACACACAGATTTATGGAACAAAACTGAGAACCCCAAAATAAGCCTATATATACATATAGGGGCAAATAATTTTCAACAAAGGAGCTAAAAACATACAATGAAAAGAAAGCCTCTTTTATATTAATAAGTGGTCCTGAGAAAATTGGAAAGCCACATGCAAAAGAATGAAACTAGACTTCTATTTGTCACCATCCATAAAAATGAACTAAAAATGGATCAAAGACATAAATACAAATCCTGAAACAATAAATACACAGAGAAAACACAGGTACTAAACTTAGGAACTTTGGATTCAGAGAGGATTTTATGAATTTGACCTTAGAGGCAAGGGAAGTAAAAGCAAAAAACAAATGAATGGCACTATATCAAACTAAAAAGCTTCTTTCTGCACAGCAAAAGAAACCATCAACAAAACAAAGAGGCAGCCAATTGAACAGGAGAAGATATTTGCAAACAATACCTCCAATGAAGACCTAATATCCAAAACATATAAAGAACTCATGCAACAACAACAAAACAAACAATCCAATTGAAAAATGGGCAGAGGACCGGAACAGACACTTCTCCCTAGAAAACAAGCAAACAGCCAATAGATACCTGAAAAGATGCTCAACTTCACTAGCTATTATGGAAATGCAAATCAAACCCACAATGAGATACTACCTAACATCTGTTAGAATGGTAAAAGGAACCCTCACACACTGCTGGTGGGGATGTCAATTGATACAGACACTATGGAAAACAGTATGAGCCCATCCTCATGAATCCAAAATCATTTGAATTGAGAAGCCACCCTGGGAAAAAGAATGGTAGTGCGGGGAAGTCATACCACTTGGATTGGAAGGAGAACCCTCTAATGTAAGAGGTGCCCAGACTATGTTATGTTTTTTATTTCTTTTATTTTTATGAAAATTCTTTCTGCCAGATTCTTATTAGCATCCTGGCTGTCCAGTAAATAGATTTCCAAAGCATCTGGATGGAAGCTCAAGCCTAGTGAAGTTTGACATACCCATAGGGTATATCATAGTTCCATGACTTGGACCCATGAGTCATTACTGTAGCATCTTATTGGTATGTGTTCTTAATATGTATTACACTATGTACATTCTTGGAAACATGTCATTAAAATTTCAGTACAATTAAATTAATTACTGGTAGAGGAAGTTAAGTCAGTCTCATTTTAGAGTAAACAGCTGTATAAAAGTTAAGAAATCTATGCTACAAAGTAGAGTAGTTGAATTCAACACGATTAAACTCTTACATTTATGAACAAAGAGGTGGATGTGAGGTGAGATTGCACTAATGGTTCATTTCCTTCATCTGAGTTCCCCTATAAACACATCTAAGAAGAAGATTCAAATGCAAGTAGTTTGTGGGAGGACAGGGGGATGGGGAAGTAAGAAAAGAAAAGGAAGTTAGTCAATAAAGGGTGCATTATCATGCTGGTGACTGCGGTAATATGAGAGGGACAACAACGGACAACAGGACTAAATTTCCTATCAGTTTTCAAAATAGGAGATTTAAAAAATTAAAATAAATAAAATGACTTTATTTTTTAAAACTAATGTATCATTCCTTGTGCATCCAAGTTTGTTGAGTGAGATTCACATTCATTTAGTTCATCATCTATGGTTGACACTTGTTACCATTATTTGGCTTAGAAAGAAATTAAGTTCTGAAGAGGCTGGATCCCTACTACAGTATTATGTAGTAAGTGCTCAGGTAGGGTTAATATATTTAGAAAATTACTGCCAGGAAGTTTTGGCAGGTTCTGGGCCCATGGTTATTGCCCAACAAACACCTGCGTTCTGAAAGAAAAATGCTCTGGGGTTAAAACCTAAAGTTAATGTTCCTTATTCCCAGGCTGGCTTTGTTTAAGCTTGGCAGAACTATAACTTACATGCTTTCCCTTAGATCTTCCTGCCTACCTGTACACACACTGTATGTCCATTCCATTTAATCATTAAGCCCCTAGGACATCAGATTCTGGTCAACGTCAAAATAACTTCAGTCTGTTAACCATAGAAACAGTTTCAGTGAACTTAAGAATTTCTTGGCCTGAGTTGTTTTAGCTCTAGACTCATAAAAGCGGAATGGCCCCACAGACCACGTCGCCTGGAAACCGGACTGAACAATGCCATGACTAACACCAGGACCTGAAGCCATGATCTACTGCTCCCTGCCTTAGCCCCAACCAATCAGTAGAGCCTATGACCCCAATTCCCTAGTAACTGTGACAGATAATTTTTCACTATATAAGGCTAGATACCAGAACCCCACCCCCACCCCCGGGCAGTTGTCCCTCTTGGATTCTGCCTGCTCTCCCTTGAGGGCAACTAATAAACTGCTTCTCTTCTTCCTACTTTGTCTGTGAATTTCTTCACAATCCATGGGCAGCCGCAGCCACCATGGCTCTACAGTAAGTACTGAGTATTTTCTATTGAACTGAGAGAGTAAGGTCATAGTGATAATACAATGATACTAGGAGTTCCCTGATGGTGTAGTGGCTTAAGGCTTCAGCGCGGGCGCTGTCGGTGCTGCAGCCTGGGCTCGATTCCTGGTCAGGGAGCTACCCACATACCAAAAAACAAAAAAACAAAACAAAACAATGATACTAATACTGGGCCCATTCCCATCAATCCAAAGTCATTTGAATTGAGAAGCCAGCCTGGAAAAAATAGGTAGTGGTGAAGGAACCTCACTCCAAAGAATTATTTTAGATGCTTTAAGATTCTGGATCACATTTCAAGGTCATCTTACTAAGTTAGTATGTCAGTCGGATTTATGGCAAAATATTAGAGTATGTGTTCTTTGTTCATTTTTACTTCAGGCATGTACTATTTTTTACATTATGAGATATATCAAACACACAGAAAATAGTTTTTACTTTTAGGTTTTATTATTTGTTTGTTTTTTATGTGGGTAGTTCCGTTTGGGAATCGAACCCAGGCCGCAGCGTTGATAGTGCCGAAGTCTTAGCCACTATACCACCAGGGAACTCCCCACTTTTAAATAGTTGGAATTTGCTGTGAGGTAGACATCTAATTTTGTTTCTTTTTTTTTTTTTTTTTTTTCTTTTTGGTATGTGGGTAGCTCCCTGACTGGGAATCGAACCCAGGCCGCAGCACTGACAGCGCCAGCACCAAAGCCTTAAGCCGCTACACCATCAGGGAACTCCTAATTTTGTTTCTTTCCACATGGAAAAATGTGAAATTTTTCCTTTTTTTTCACATTAAACTAAAATATTTCAGATATGTATCTAACAAAGACTTAAAAAAACATAACCACAATGCCATTATCACACCTAACAAAATAACAGTAATCCCTTAATATTATTTAATCTTTCATTCATATTCAAATTTCCCAAATATCTTTTACAGTTAATTTCTTTGAATTAGGATTCAAACCAAGGTCAATTGCATTTGGTTAAGTCTTTATTTAGTCTATTACATTTCCTCCTCTACCAGTTATTAATGCCATTTATTTAAGAAATGAGTCATTAGTAAAAATCCTACATTCTGGATTTGGTTAATGGCATCCTTGTGGTATTGTTTAACATAGTCATCTATCCACCACATTTCCTACAAACTAGTAATTTGATCTAGATGCTTGATTAGATTCCAGGTTCAATCTTTATGGCAGGAATACTTCGTAGGTGGTTCTATGTAATTCCTATTTCATACTTCAGGAGGAACATAATATCTACTTGTCCAAATTTTTCATTAATAAACTTTATTTTTTTAGAACAGTTTTAGATTACAGAAAAACTGAGCAGATAGTACATAGTTCCTGTATTTACCCCTCCACTCCCACAGTTTCCCTATTATTAACATCTTGCATTAAGGTGGTATATTTGTTGCAATTAATAAACTAATATTGATACCTTATTATCAACTGAAGTTCATAGTTTACTCACATTTCTTTAGGATTTTGTTTTGTTTTGTTTTGTTTTTTACCTAATCTGTTCCAGGATACCAATGTTGTCTCACTTTTAGGTGTTAATTTTGACTAGCTAGTTCAAGTGTTTTCAGGTGGATGGATCCATTATAAAGTTTTCCATTCAACCTTTCTCTTAACAGTTTTAGCATCTATTGGTAATCATTGCTTAAGTCCATTGTTTGATTAGAAGTTGCAGAGTTGTAATTTTTAGAATTCCATAATCTCTTCTGTAATTACTAGCTAAAATTTTCCTATATGAAAAACTTCCTCATTTAAGCTCTTTGGTTACTTTTGAAATACCGTACAATTTACCTTGCACAGATTTTAATGGTTCTTAACATTAATGATTCTAATATACCCATGTGATATGTGTGAGAATTCCAATTACATTTAACTTTTAAATTATTTGCACAAAAGTACAAAGAATATACTATATACTACTAGTTAAAAGCTGTGGTTTTCATGTTCCTCTCAGTAATTTCTGCCATTTATACAGACAGCCCAAAACTATGTTGAAAAGCTAATTGTTAAGCTGCTTAAAAAAAACCTATTACAATATATTTGTTTTGAGCCAAAAAAATTTAGGTACTTAACTAGGAGTAATAATTAATATACATAGATTTTTAAAAATACTTAGTTATAATAAATACTATTCCTAATTAGTTTGCATGATATGGTAACAAATACCATAATAATTTATACCTGAGGAACTGAGTCCCAGAAAGCTAAAGGAAATGGCCTGAGGGAATTTAGTAATTTAAATACACAGGCCTATTAAAGAGAATTAGAAATAAAAATATAAAAGAATATAACCCCTTCTACAAAGGTATGGCATGTCAGTTGTTTTACAGAATCTCCCAAATACAATCTGCTATGTAAAACAAATGTAATTTTCTAATAGTAAAAAAAACAACATAGGGAGAATCCTGGTGATGTACTGGCTAGGCTTTGGCACTCTCAACGCTGTAGCCTGGGTTCGATTCCCAGCCACGGAACTACCTCCCAAAAAGAATAATAATAAAAATTAAAAAATAATAATAACAACAAAAAACAACATAATATTAGAACTACAGAAAGAAAGAAACCTGATAGTTAGTCAAAAATAGTTTCTAGTAAAACACATTGGCCTCTTGGGTTCTAATTAACAAAATATTCCCTTGAGTCACTATCTACTTTACTTATTTTGCTTACAAATAACAACACCACAATTGTTTAGAAATTAAGAGGTCATGATTCAAATTTTTAAACAGACATATAAGATGAGGTCCTTGACTAGTTCTTTAAGCAACTTTTCACACTGTCCATCTCATGAACATATTATCACAAAGTATGTTCCAAAAATTGGGACATTTGAATTGAATATGCTAGACTTACCTGATTCATGTTAAGGACCTATGGAGGTAATAGTTAAGGGAGAGACAAACTTAGAATGGATAGCAAAGGAGGTAAATCATGAGTACCAGTTGTGCCTGAGACTAACTGCACTTGTGGGACCTGTAGCTCATCTTACTAATCTTCCTTTTCTAACTTTCCCCTTAGAAAAGAAGCCAACAGGAACCATGGCCCATCTGTTTTCTGAACATGCATGGAGAAATGGATTAGTGCAAAACAAGAGGTGAACTGTTGTAATCATGGAGGTATGCCACTCAACAGATTCTGCTACAGGGAGCATAACTGATTGTTAGCTGACATACCTTTGGCTCTAATGCATTCATGTCAGGCCATGCTTCCCTTAGGCTGCTCTAGTCAATGACTAAGCACAGCAGGATATAAGAATCAGTCTATTACGACACAAAGCAGGATTCCTTTAACTGGCAACTTCCCATTGGCCTGGGCGATTTTCTCAGGATTGTTCTATGGTATGTATGAGTCTCTTCCCACCAAATCCTTTCCTTCCCTCTATCCTGTTATGGGTGTTAGGCCTGAATCACTCTCCCTGTCTACTCCTGCCTGCTTCCTCTTTATCTCTCATAAGTATTCCCTCCAATAAATACCTTGCACATCTACTCATCTTGGTGTTTGTTCCTCCATGGTTTCAAACTGACATACTTATGTAAGAGTTTAGCCCACTAGGTTAAACTCACAACTGTTTATAGAAAGTATAAACAATTTGTTGGAAAACTATACAGATCTATAGAAGGCTTATGATTAGAATATATATTTTAATTTTAAAATAATATTAATGCAAATTTACATGTAAATTAGTGAATGGTTTTAGGGTCTTAATCTTAATCAGTCATTAAAATATCTCTTGGGTTTTTGGTCTTAGAAGGCATGTCTACCCACTATGTAAATGCTATTGTCTAGTTGAGGAATGGTGTGATTATGTACCGCAATACATAATCTTTATGAACTTTATAGTAAGAGCAATTCAGAATTCAAATTCTACTTTTCCACTTGTTCTTAGCTATTAAGGGTGGCTGTGAGATATTAAGGACCTGCGTTTCTCTGCTGTTAAGTAAAGCAGAAGTAGAAACAAAAAGTAAAAGGAAGAAGTCAATCATAGTTCATGGCTTATTAATAATTTTCCTCCTACCAGCAGCAGTACTATAACTTCAGTGTGCATTCTTTTTAGTGCAAATCAATGATAAATGGAAACAACAAATCCTGGGCATCTCCCAAGTAAATTGATTCTGGACCTAATTTGCCTACCTTATGTCTCAAATACTATATGTAGAAGGGGTTATATTCGTTTACATTTTCATGTTTTATATTTTTATATTTTATATTCCTTGCTGAGAAAGCTGATGATTCCTTGAGTGTTTTTGTTTTGATTTCCTAAAAGAAAAAATATTGTCATAGTCATTTGGCTTTGAACAAAATCATATGATATCCATCAAGGACAATGATTTGGAGAAAAAGGAGCAATATCATTATACTTTCTTGTCCTACTTTTAAGACCCCTACCTTTTAAAATATCCAGCACTTAATAAAAACAACCACCTGTACTACATACTAAAATCAAAATCAAATATCAAAAGCATATTTAAATGTTGAAATATAAAAAATGATACTTTTGTATTGTAGCAAAATAGCTCTTCTTTCTCCAGAGTGATTGTGAATTGTAACTCCAGGTTGACAGAGAAGTAAATGTGACAAAAAGGTAAATATTAGATCTTAACTATTTTAAAAGTTTTAAGGGATAATAATTAGGGACTTTCCAAAGATAATGTTGCTTGGGTGTATGTGCAATGTTTGTTTTCTATTATCTAAAGGATGTATTTAAATGTCAATACTTGCAAAGAACATGAATTCATTCAATTAATATTTATCAATTTTCTACAATGTGCCAGGTATTGTTTTAGGTTTTAGAGAACATTTGAGGATTCTTAAAAGGGGAGACAACTCCCAGTTAGGCCTTAGAGATACTTTTATATCAGCTATTCTTAGAAAGTGACAGTGTGCTGATTTTATAAAGGATTTTGTGTTATTAAATCCTGGGATATGTTGTTTCTGTCAGTTCCCTTTCTATACTATTATGCAAATTATGTCTAATAAATAGCAATTTAGATACAAATCTGCTGAGTGCTTTTCGAAAAGAGATACTATATCTGAAGAAATTCTAGAGATCAAAGAAAAAACAAGAGGAAGTTATCAAAGAAATAAATCAAGAAGATTTCCTAGAACCAAAGGTCACAAATCTCCTGACAAAGGATCTACTGAGTGGCCGGCAGATTAAATAAGAAAAGGCCCACAACATAGCACATCATGCACAGGAGGGTGGTGGGGAGAAGATCCTAACAACTATCAAAGAAAATAAAAATGTAAAATATCAAGAATTAAAACTCCATCTTATTCCTTGAGAATTACATTGGAAGTTAAAAAAAGAGTGGTATGATGTCTTAAAAATCCTCAAGGAAAATTATTATTAATTTTTGTTGTTGTTGGTGGTGGTTCCCTGAGCGGGAACTGAACCCAGGCTGCAGTGGTGAGAGCACTAAACGCCTAGCCACTAGACCACAAAAGAACCAGAAAAATTACTTCTAATCTAGAGTTCTAAACATAGTCATACTATCAATTAAGCATACAGCTGGACTAAAGATAATTTCAGACATATGAAGTCTCAAACACTTTGCATTCTTTCTTATGAGGGTACCATGAAATATAAAAAATAAACTAAGAAAAAGGAAATGCTCACTGATAAAGAGGGAGAAATGCAAGAAAAAAGACAAAGGGCCTAGGTACTAGGAGATCCACCACAGAAGAGAAGTGATGGGGAGTCCCAAATTGATAATGAAGACAAGTTCATGGATGACAGCTGTACAGGAGGTCCACAAAACAAAAGGTAGTTCCAAGAGGCACAAAAATTGAAAATAAGAACTTTTCAGGTGAGTTTAAACATATTAAGACAATTCATACACAATAAATATTTATTGAGTGACCACTTTGAGCCACAAACATTACTATTCTCATGGAGCTTTCATTCTAGCAGAAAGTGTAAGATAATAACCATAGCAAAAAAATTCTTTATTAGAAGGCAATAAACACTATAAAAAAAGAAAACGTAAAGCAGGGTAAGGATTAAAATTGCTCTAGGTGAACAGGGGGATAAAGTGTGTATTACAATTTAAAATAGGACGGTGAGGAGAGACCTCATTGTAAAGTGACACTTCAGCCAAGAGCTGGGGAAATTAGGGAATTAGTCATGTGGCTATCTGGCAGAAGAAATTTCCAGGCAGAGGAAACTGCCAGTGGAGGTGGAAAAATGTGAGAGGGAGAGATGCAGGAGCAGCAGTAAGAAATGAGGTCAGAGAGGTACCAGGTGGGGAATCTGTCATGCAGGGCCTTGTAGATCACTGTAATAACTGGCTTTTCTCTGAGGGAAATGGAGATCCACTGCAGGAGTGAAATGATTGATTTACATATTTAAAGTATCACTTTGGCTGCCATGTGAGAATGGACTACAGGCAGATAGGGTGGGAACAGGGAGATAATAAGGATTGCCTAATAACTGCCTAATAAGGAAGCAATTTTCTTAGTAAAAGGCAACGATGTTGGTAGCACAGACTACAGTGGTACATCTGTTGAAGGGTTGAAAAATGAATTAGTGACAGATACACAGAAAACTAAGCAAAGTTAAGAAATGAACCAATTATTATCTATATGAAAAACAGAAAAGGTATAAGAAAGGAAAGGTAATTATAGCAGTCCAGGCCACACAGTTGTGAATAATGTTTCCATAGTCATAATCATATAAACACAAAATGTTAATTTAACCAAATAGTATCATATAGCTATATTGGGAGGATATATGATGAGAGTATGGTTAATTTCCTTAAAATTGAGAGTTCCTACACACTACTTTAAAAAAATAAATAAACCAATAGAAAAATGTGCAAAGGACATAGTTCAAAGAGAAATAAACAAACTGGTCTTAAATTTATAAAAACAAGTTCAACTTCCCTCAAAATAAAAGAAAGGAAAATTAAAACTACACTGAGATGTCTGTCACTTTTTACCTAATCAGATCGGCTAAGACCCAAAAGTTTGATAACACTCTGTCGGGGAGAAATTCTCATACATTACTGGTGAGAGCATAAATTGGTATGGCAATTTGGCAAAATCTATCAAACTCACAAGATGTGAATTTGGGTTGGGCATAGAGATGGGCCATTCAGATATACCTTTAAGGAAGTTCTTGCTATCTCAGCTGCTGGAAATTCTCCCAGCAGGCAATCTTCAACTGTTAGCCCTTTCAAGTTTTGCCTCTGCTGCAATGAGTTGCCTTATCTAAAGTCAATGCCTTCCTGGGGCAGCCATATCCAGTTACTGATGGAGGAGCAGGTATAAAGGCTCAGCCATTTCCACCCAATGTGGGCCTATTTTGTTAGGTCATTTCAGCTCCACAGCTTCCCTGTGGGTTTGGCTGAGGCTGCATGGGGAGCCTCAAAACTCAACCTCTCCTTTTGTTCAATCTCATTTCCTCCTTCTTACTTCCACAGCTATTGAACCCAAGGGCATGCCCTAATAACACATCCTGAATTTTTAATTTCTGTTTCAGAGTCTGCTTCCCAAATAACCTAATCTGTAAAACTTTGACCCACAACTCCACTTCTAGGAATTTATTCCACACATTACTCACACAGGCACAATGATATATATTCAAGGTAATTCATATAAGATTATTTGTAAGAACAAAACTGGAAACATCCTAAATGTCTGATTAAATAAATCAGGTGACCGATTAAATAAAGGGATGTCTATACAATGGAATACCATGTAGTTATAAAATATTGAGGAAGCCCTCTATATAACAATATGAAGAGATCTTCAAATTGTGACTGTGTATTTGTATATGCATGAAGAATGCAGAAAAACTAATGTCACTTGTTGCCTATGAATAGATTTGGGTGTCTTAGGGCAGAGGTGCAAGGGAAAGTTACCATAGTATACATTATTATTTTCTACTTTTTCAATTTTAAAACACATTTGTGTGTTACATAATGAAGCAATTTTTACAAGTTGAATTATTTCACATTTTAAAACTATATTTTAAAAGCTATGCATGCATGCACAGCTTTGATGAAATAAAAATTAAATTTAAAAATCTGTTAAATAAGGAATAGAAGAACAAATTGTGCAGAACGATTCGCATTTCTAAAAACACTGCACACGTATACAGATAGACACATTGATAAAACATGGAAAAAAGTCTAGACTAGAAGGATATAAAAAATTAACAGTTATCTTTGTAGGTAATACTAGAGTGGAGAGGAGGACTTTTTTTTTTTTTTTTTTTTTTTGCTTTTTGGTATGTGGGTAGCTCCCTGGCTGGGAATCGAACCCAGGCCACAGTTCTGACAGCACCAGCACCGATGCCTTAAGCCACTACACCATCAGGGAACTCCCAGGACTTATTTTTTTATTTCACATGTTTCTCAATTGTTTGAATTTAGGGGCATGCATAACTTTGTAATTAGAAAATAATGCTTAAATATTGTGAGAGAAACTAAAACAAAAAATAGAAAAACAAACTTACCAATTATTTTAGAGGAAACTTTAGATGATGCTTATAGGAAATAGGAAAACTATCTAAAATAACGTAAGGAAACTGGAACAAATCTACTAACTTGGTTTTTCTCCCTTGTTTAACCTTGATTTATATGAATCACTGGCTCAATTAGTCAATTTCTTAAAACACTTAGAACAAATTTTAGTTGCAAATATAAAAAGTTCCTAAAACAAGGATTAGGAAATTCTTTGGCTTTTTTGTAAATCCAGCTGCTTTTTTTATTGGTAGCATATAATAAACAAAAATAGTAAAAGGTAACTACCACCTGACTAATAATAATAGTGGAAACAGAATGACAATAAATTAAAAGGTTCATGATGTTTATTCTAACCCATTTTGGAATGAAGTCTAAAAAAGAGAAATTGGAGAGCCTTTAACTTTTTCATATTTTATGTGTGATAGTACTAGAGGCAAAGACCAAATCCATTTCTTTGTTCCATGATGGTTCATTCCCAAACCTATCATTACCTGGAAATCACCTGGGTCACTTTTTAAAAATCAAAATATCTGAATGCCACCTTGGTCCTCTTACGATCCAGGAATCTGTATTTTTACAATCTCCTCCAGATTATTCTGAGACATTTAACCATTAAATTGATTTGGGAATTATTGAACATGGCAAAAAATACATTTATACCAATTATAAGTCTTCTTATACATATAAATTGCCCAAGGGCAGGAGTTGTGCTGATACATTTTTATAAGCCCATCACCTATTATGAGCCTTGCATATAGTTGGCATTGAATACATGCTTATGAAAAGAATTTTGACTTCAAATTTATAAGTCTTAATATTAGTTTGTACAAGAGATATAAATCCACTTTAGTGTTATTATATATTCATGTAACAGAACGACCTTGCACAGCAGCCTGAAAGACAAAAATAATTGAATTGGTGGACTGATTTCTAAAGAGGTTGTGTTCAGTTATGACCTTGCATTTTGCTAACTTACTCTATGCTCCTGAAAAATAAAGTAAGAATACCCGCATTTGTAAGATTGTTCTAGTCTATAAATGTCCCTGTTTTGTTCTACTTTCCACTAAATGTTCTACTTGATGCCAAAATGATTAGACAAAAAAATATCCCATAGTAGCTAATATTTGTATGGTTTAAGATAGTGGTTCTCCAAGCGTGGTCCAAAGACTCCTGGGCTCCTGAAACCCTTTCTGGTGATCCATAACATCAAGACTTTCTTCCTGATACTAATAAGCTGTTATTTGCCTTTATCACTCCCATTCTCTGAATGTACAGTGGAGTTTTCCTGGGGCTACATGATGGGTGATACTGAAACAGATTAAGAAAAGATGAGAATCAGTTGTCTTTTATAAGTAGACATTAAATAAATAAGAATGTAAAGCCATGCTGTTTTACTTTTTGGAAAATCTAGTTATTATTCATAAAAATGTCACTTATGTCAACATATAAGGGGCTTATTATTTTTTATTTCTTTTTTTTTTCAAGATTTTTTTTTTTTTTTGCTTTTTGGTATGTGGGTAGCTCCCTGACTGGGAATCGAACCCAGGCCGCAGTGCTGACAGCACCAGCACCGAAGCCTTAAGCCACTACACCATCAGGGAACTCCCTTATTATTTTTTAAATGACTAAATTTTAAAATTTTATTAAATTTTTCAGTTTTAATTTTTAGTAAGATAACTATTTATAAGCTATAGCACACATAAACAAAAGTTTGGAGTCCTCAATAATTTTTAAGAGTGTAAAGGGTTCCTGACACCAAAAAGTTTGAGATCCAGTGATTTATGTTTTTTTATGTTATTTAATAATTAGCTCAACTAGTTAGTTTTATATAGACAAATATTGCCCAAAAATCAAGATTGCATTTCACCAATTTTTAAAAACTGATTTTTGTTCAAAACTTATATATTGGTAATTTAACTTTCTTTTTTTCTTGTTCTAAGAAACAGTTGATTCAGCTCCTACTTAAGATTCCATGAGTCCCCAAAGTGTTCTATAATAATCTATGGCACAACTTGAAATTCCCATCATCAGAGTTAATGACCATGCTGCCTGGGAAGGATACCATGCTAAATGCCTACTAATAAATGGTGAAGGATTTCTTAAACAGATTTCTCATTTAACAGAGAATAGATTTTCAATGGAAAAAGGTACATTTTGATAACTGAGAAGCAAATCAACAGAGGTTTCTAACACCTGAGGCAGACAGACCCAGAGGACAACAGATTGAAGAAAGTGTACTGCTTAAGATTCCGGATCTTGGTGTCCTTCAGGTGAGGTCTGTGTCTCAGCTATATAGCACTTAACTGCATTACCCAGGGGTCTTAGCCGGCTTCCCCACCCGCAATTGAATAAAACAGTATCCATCCACAGGGTAGTTGTGAGCAAACATTGGGTTGTATGTGCTAGCACAGTGAACACAACAATTTACTGTTCTTGGATTAGTGGGGAGGGACCGTCCTCTGAGATGAAGTGGAAAATACTTGTTTTGCTTACTTTTAACCCAATTATACAGTTGTCTGTTTTCTTTTGTTTCCATGGTTGTAGCCTTTACTACACCTCCAAGGAAATTCTTCACAATTTTTAAATTTGAAAGTTTTCTTATATCATAATCAAAATATTTTCATTCTATTTTCATAGTGAGAGGATCCTTCTCCATCCTCACTTATAGCAACATTGGAGAAAATCATTAGTAGTTTAGGGACTAAACTCTCCAATACATTAGTGTGCAAAGAGAACACTTGAAAAGCCCATACAATAGAGGAAGTGGCGAGGTTTCTATATTCAAAAACTTAAAGGTCAGGAAATAGGATAATTTTATTAGAAGCCTAAACCTAAATGCAGTTCAAAAGGAACAATTACCAACTCACTGTGGTCCAGTTTCTTTTCACTGACTCCTTTTTGCTTAGTCAACACGTAAACAGGTACCAGTATGAGACAGTGTGTGTGTGCCCGAAAGCCTCTGGGAGCCCACCCCCTACCCTGCTTTCCCGCCTAAACACTGAGGGGGAGGGGCCCGAAGCCAGGGCGGGGCGGGTTAATTCACTGGCCCTCCTCATTCCTTTTGCTCCGTGCCCCGCCCTCACGCATTTCGCCACGATCCCAACAGGCCCAGCGCCTAGGAGAGTCACGTGAGGCTGCGCGGTGGAGATGAAGGCTTGTCTGTGCTGTTTCTCTGTCTCTATGGTTCTCAGAAGTGGGCGGTTTTGACGCAGAAGCCCCGGAGCTCCAACGTGAACGGGTGAGTCCTGAACTCTGAAGGGTGTAAGCAGACAACCATTCAGGGAGGAGGGGTGGGGGCGAAACAGGTTTAGGGACCTCATCGGCTGTTTGTTCGCTCTGGGATCAGGCGACGGGTCAGGTTGGGCGGGGAGATAGCTTGTCTTTCCGTGTTGCGCTCATTTTAGAGACTTGAGAAGAGTCCTTGTCCTGCCTGCTTCCCATCCTCCGCGTTACTCCCCCTTACCCAGGTCGCCCTCTGTCCGGGGAGAACTACTCCCAGTGCTGAGTTTCTAGCCGCTGGGTTCATTTAGGCGCCGACGTTCCCTCCCACTACCGGCAACAAGGAGGCACAGGTAGACTTGATTGTTTCCCTGGAATTTGTGGATGTGGTTGGAAGTGGGTAGGGAAGTTTACAATTAGATCTCTGATGGGGAGAAGTATTAATCATTGAAATGAAAAAGAAAGTGGAAAAATCAGGGGAGACCCAAAGGAGAAAAACGAAGTGCAGGCTTCTTGGACGGTTCAGTTTTTATATTTCCCAATGCCCTTTCCGTTCTCATTCTCTCTCAATTTTCTTTCTCACCATCCCATCTTGGAAGTTCAGATCAGAATTTATGGTGACTTTTGGTAACAGACAGAAATGATAAAAATGGATTTGTTTTTATTTTTAAGGGTAAGTTCAGGATTAAACTCCCGTGAAGAAGTGATGTTTTGAGACTATGATATGCTGAGACCTGTAGGTGGAAGAGTAACAGTTTAGATCAGCGGAGTCCCACCTTTGGGCTTCCCTGGGCCACACTGAAAGAATTGTTTTGGATCACACATAAATACACTAACACTAAGAATAGCTGATGAACTAAAAACTACGTTGCAAAAAAACTCATAATGTTTTAAGAATTTATGTTGGGCCGCATTCAAAGCTGTCCTGGGCCACAGGTTGGACATGCCTAGTTTAGAATGTTATTTGAAAAACCGAAAAAGGCAACTGTGGACTTGAACAACTTGTGAGAAGTGACTGACATAAATTCATGATCTGGCATTGGGAAGTTAAGTATCACTGCATTAGGAGGAGAGGTGTTTTAGCCCTGTTCATGAGAAAAGAAACAGCTAGAAATGGATTAATCTTTTCCCCCCAAACTAACAGAGTAATCAGTTTTGTTTTGTTTTTATTTTTTTGCAAATTGTGAACATTTCCTAGGCTTACTGATAAATTCAAGGTGGGTTTTACTGACTATGAGAAAATTGAAACTTTAATCTTTGAGAAGATCCTCATCATTTATGTCAGCTATACAAATAATATTTGCATTTCTCTTCAAAGTGACTTAATGTTGGTCTTCTAAAATTTAAAATGCCTTTTCTGGTAATCTTGTTCACACTTGAACAGTTACTTGGTGTCTATTTATAAACAAGTTCTAAATTATAATTTAGGTTTTGCTTTTTAAAGTTCATTGATTATTGGAATTAAATCAACAAGCTACTTTTTTCCTTTAAAAAAAATAGACATCAGTACTTTGATTGTCAGTGATCCTAATAGGACTAATTGAGCAATCTATACCGTAGCACATAAAGGGCATTAGAATCTAAGCAGTAATAAATCTTTCTAGTTTAGCTCTTAGGTCTCTACCTTCCCTTTCTCCTTCCCCCATGTTCTAGTCATAGTGAACTACTTTTTTGCTCCAAAATCTATTTTTTTTGTATCTTTATGCCTTTGCATAGACTGTTGTTACTTGGAATGCCTCTGCATCATCATGCCATCCTCCAGCTAGTGAGCTGCTATTCATCTTTAAACTAGATTAATGAGTTCTTCAGTTTATAAAACTTCCCTCCACTATCAGGTGTTTGTTTTCCTTTGTGGTTCCCATAATAATTATTTTCAGCTTTAAAAATATATTCTTATTTTGTGGTGTAGTTGTGTGTATTTTCTGTGATACCGAGTGATTCTTGATGCCAGAAACAAGTCTTATTCATTATCATGTCCCAAACACCCAATAGAGTGCCTGTCATATATATAAGCTCAGAACATGTTTGATGAATAAATGAGTAAATAAGATATTTCATCTGCTTTAAAAATCAGAATAGAAACAGGATGTAATTTAGTAGATTAAGTCTGCACTCTGTGACCTATATTAGTCTGATGGATTTAGAGAATTTACTTGGACACATAGAAAATTCCATCTACACATTCTACCACACTTCAGTAAATATGTCTTATCTGTCTAATATGTACCAAGGCACTAGAGAAGAAAATCATATTTGTGTCTGGCTTACTTTACCTAGCATGGTGTCTTCAAGCTTAATCTGTGTTGTGGTATGTATCAGAATTTCATTCCTTTTTAAAGCTGATTAAGATTCCATTGTATTAATATATACCTACCACATTTTTTTTTTAGCCATTTTTCTGTTGATGGATATTTGGTCTGTTCCTACCTTTTGGCTATTGTGAAAAATGCTGCTGTGAATACTGGTATACAACTATCTGTTTGATTCCCTGCTTTCAATTCTTTTGGATATATGAGGGCTTTCTGGAAAAAATCCAGCCATAAATGCCTCTGTTTTTTATATTACGTGGCTCAATACTTTCCCAACAGCCCTCGTATACCTAGGAATGAAATTCCTTGATCGTGTGGTAATTCTGTGTTTAACTGTTTTTCCATAGTGGTTATGCTATTTTACATTGCCACCTCCAACACTTGTTATTTTCTGTTTTGTTTTGTTTTTATAATAGTCATCCTAATGGGTGTGAAGTGTGTTTTTAATTTGCATTTCCCTAATTAATAATGTTGAGCATCTTTTCATGTGCTTATTGGCCATTTGTATATCATCCTTGGAGATATGTCTATTCAAGTCCTTTGCCTGTTTTTTGAATTTTTGTTTCTTTGTTACTTTTGGTTTTATATTCTACGTGTAAGTAAAGTCATATCGTTCTTGAATTTTTTTCTGTCTTATTTTGGTTAACATGATGATCTCAAGATCATTCTTGTCTTGTTGATAATAGCAGTCCTAATAGGTGTGAGGTAGTATCACATTGTGGTTTTGATTTGTATTTTCCTGATAGCTAGTGAACTTGAGCATTTTTTCATGTATCTATTGACCATTTGTATGTCTTCATGGGAGAAGTGTCTGTTCAGGTCCTCTGCCCATTTTTTAATTGGATTGTTGGTTTTTTTGTTGTTGAGTTGTACGAGTTCTTTATATCGTTTAGATAATAGTCCCTTATCCGAAGCATTATTTGCAAATGTTTTCTCCCATTCGGTTGGTTGCCCCTTTGCTTTTGATGTCTTTCAGGACATGACCCTTTTGAATGTTGTTCAGTTTGAGTCTGTCTGTTACTTGCTCCTGATTAGATTGAGATTTGTGGTGTTCTTGCTTTTGGGGCAAGAACACCACAACAGCAATTTTATGATCTTCATGGTGCATCATATCAGGAGTACAAGATATGAATATGTCCAAATCCTGATGATACTAACTTTCATCACTTGTTTAATATGGGGTTTGCCAGGTTTCTTCTGTATAAGGCTGTTATTTTTACCTTTGAAATTAGTAACTGTCTTATGAGGAGTTACTTAATACTATGCATATCTTTGTTTCTCATCACATTTTCATCCACTAATGTTAACATCTTCTTTGGCCTACAACAATAAAATTACTGTTGTGTTTAAATTTTCTTTTTCTACCGTCCTCTCTACATTTGTTAATTGAAATTATACTGAAAGGAAGAGCTGCCCCTTCTCCATTTATTTATTTGATTTATATATATATATATATAAAATCAGTATGAACTCATGAATATTGATTTCAGTCTATGGTTTATAATTCATTACTATCATTATTTGTTTTGTTGCTGAAATTATTCCAGATTTGGGTGCTCCTTCAAGTTTTCTTTTATGGCCTTTCAGCATATCCTCATCATTTTTCAAACATTTTCATACTTTCTGACATCACATGATATTCCAGGCTCATCTTGTGTTTTTGCTGTCCCATCCCTGGACTTAACCATTTCTTGAAGGAGCTCTAGTTACCTTTATGGTTATGTAAAAATGGATATCCAGGTACTAGCTGGGCTGATGTCACATATACAAACCACACACATCTATATTTAACTCTATACCTATCCACCTGTACATGTATTAAAAATTATTTCATACTAATATCTCTGATTCAGTCTCTCACATGACAGAATTCATTATAGTCTTCTCCCTTTATTTGTATAACTCCTTTCTCTGACAGTGAGAAAATTAGATCTTATTATCTATAATATATTTACTTAATTTACTCCATCCTAGTATGCTCATAAAATAATTTCAGAATTGTTAACACATAACATTTTTCAGAGGTCCTTACTCCACCATCCTGTAAGCGGTTCTCTGAATGCTACTTTCAATAGGGAGAATTTTATGGTATGTGAATTGTATCTCAATCAATAAAGCTACTGTTTTTTAAATTTCATCTTTTTCCTGTGATTTTATTATATATTATTCTCATATGTACTTGGGTCTGTTTCTGGTCTTTCTGCTTTATTCCTTTGGTCTGCTTTGTATTCGTGAATACCAAAATACCCCACTCTTTAATTATAATGGCCTCATCTTATGTTTTAATGTGTTATAAGACTAGTTCCCATTCCCACCCTCTTACTTTTTTTCTGGCTATTTTTTCATATAAATTTGTTTAACTCAATAATAAATAAAGCATATTGGTATTTTTATTGGGATTATATTAAATGTACAAGTTAACTTATTGAGAGCTGGTACATTTATTATGTAGGATTGCTTTATCTAAGTCAAATGGAAAGATTCCATTTGAGTCTTCAGAAATGTTTTAAGGTTTTCCTCATTTAGTTTATGCATATTTCTTGTTTATTTCTAACTAGTTAGTTTTCTTTGTAGCTATTACAATTGAGGTGTGTCCTTTAACTGGTTATTGCTTGTGCATATGAAGGCTCGTGATTTCTGACGTTAATTTCATGACCTTACTAAAATTTTGTATTGTTTAAGTTCGTTTTATCATTAATTGTTTAAAGCAGTGGTTCTCAACCTAGGCTGCTTTACTTACTTAGGGACATTTGTTAATATCTGAAGACATTTTTGGTTGTCATAACTGAGTGAGGAAGGTGCTACTGTTATGTAGAGTGTCTCTAGATGCTGTTGAACATCCTACAATGCATTAAGATAGCTCCTGAAACCGGGAATTATGTGCCCATAATATCAATAATGCTATGATTTGGGAAACTATACTCTTTCCAGGTAGTCGGTCATATTTTCAAAGAGAAACAGTTTTACATCTCTACCAATTCTTTTGTCAAATTGCATTTTCTTATCTAATTGCACTAACTGATTTCTGTTTTACTGTGTTAAACAGTCATGGAAATAGTGGATGTTCTTGCATTGTTCCTATTCTGAGTGAAAATGCCCTTGGTATTTCCTCATTAAAGAAGATATTGAAGTATATATATTTTATCATTACAAAAAGAGCCACAATTTTCTCTCTTTTTTTTTTTTAAATCAGTGATGGGTGATCTTTTTAAAAAAACAGGGTTTTTTGAGGTATAATTGCCAACACACAATAAAGTGCAAATGTTTACATATGTATATATACATAAACCATCTCCATGATCAAGCTAATGAGCATTCTCATCACCCCAGAAAGTTTCATTGTGCTATTTTGCAGTCAATTCCTTTGCTCAAGATACCACTCTTTTGCTCTCTGTCACTATAAATTAGTGACATTGCTCTCTGTCACTATAAATTAGTGACATTAGTTGGCATTTCCCAAAATTTTATTTAAATGAATCATACTTTATGTACTTTTTTGGTCTTCTTCTGATCAGCAAATTATTGTGAAATGTTTCCCGATTTTGTATGTATCAATATTTTTCTTTTTTTTTTTTAATTCATCTTTATTGATAGACTTTTTGGGGTGACATCTGTTAGCAAGAATTACACAGGTTTCAGGCATACAATTCCACAGTGAATTGTCAACTTGTATAATAATTTCACCACCTATTGTGACTTCTCTTTCCATCACCCTATATCTAGCTTCCCCTCCCTCCTCTCCCACCCCCTCCCCTTTCTCCCCTTTCTATCCCCCTCATCCCCAAATAACATTAAACTATTGATTATGACCATGGGTTGTTTGTTTCTTTTTTCTTTGTTGCTTTCAGTTTTTATATTCCACATATGAGTCATACAGTTCTTTGTTTTTTTCTGTCCGGCTTATTTCACTAAGCATGATGATCTCCAGGTCCATCCATTTGTTGCAAATGGCAATATTTCATCTTTTCTTATAGCTGAGTATTCTATTGTGTATATGTACCACAGCTTCTTTATCCAGTCATCTGTTGCAGGGCACTTTGGTTGTTTCCACGTTTTGGCCACTGTGAACAGCGCTGCAGTGAACACTGGGGTACATAAGTCTTTGCAGATAACGTTTTTCTTTTCATTACTGATAGTATTCTGTATGTATATACCGCTATTTGTTTATGCATTCACTTTGATGAATCTTTGGATTATTTTCAGTTTTTGGTTATTATAAATAAAACTGCTATGGACATTTGTACACAAGTTTTTGTAGGAACATATGCGTTCATTTCTCTTGGGCAATTAAGAGTAGAATGACTGAGGCATATGCTAACTCTATGTTTAACTTTTTGAAGAATTAACAATCAGTTTTCCAAAGTGATTATGCCATTTTACCTTCCACTAGCAGTGTATGAGAGTACCCGTTGCTCCAGCTCACCAGTACTTGGTATGTTCAGACTTTTAAATTTTTTTCCTTTATTTTGTTTTTACTTTGCATTTCACTAATGATTGGTGTTAAGATGCTTTTCATGTGTTTATTTTACACCCATATATGAGTACAGTCATATGGTTCTTGGTTTTTTTCTGTCTGGCCTATTTCGCTTTGCATGATGGTTTCAAAGTCCATCCATGTTGTCATAAATGGTCCTATTTCATCTTTTCTTATGGCTGAGTAATATTCCATTGTGTATATGTACCACAGCTGCTTTATTCAGTCATCTATCAAAGGACACTTTGGCTGCTTCCATGACTTGGCCACTGTGAATAGTGCTGCGATGAACATTGGGGTGCATATATCTTTTCAGACTAAGGTTTTCAAATTTTTTGGGTAGATACCCAGAAGTGGAATTTCTGGGTGATATGGCAACTCTAGTCTTAGTTTTTTGAGGAACCTGTATACTGTCCTCCAGAATGGTTGTACTAGTTTGCTTTCCCACTGCAGTGTATGAGGGTTCCTTTTTCTCCATACCCTCTCCAACACTCGTTCCTTGTCTTGTTGATAATACAGGTGTGAGGTAGTATATCATTGTGGTTTTGATTTATATTTCCCTAATAGGTAGTGAAGTTGAGCATTTTTTTTTCTATATCTGTTGGCCATTTGTATGTGTTCCTAGGACAAGTATCTATTTAGGTCCTCTGTCCATTTTTTAATTGGATTGTTTGTTTTTTGTTGTTGTTGGATTGCCTAAGTTCTTTTTATATTTTAGATATTAGCTCCTTATGAGAGGCATTGTTTGCAAATGTCTTCTCCCATTCAATTGGTTGTCTCTTTGCTTTGTTGATGGTTTCTTTTGCTGTGCAGAAGCTTTTTAGTTTGATAGAGTTCAATTTATTTATTTTTGCTTTTACTTCCTCTACCTTTGAGGTTGGGTTCATAAAGTCCTGCCTAAACCCAAGGTCTTTAAGTTTAGTATTGATGTTTTCTTGTATACAGTTTATTGTTTCTGGTCTTTTTGCTTTTTTTTTTCTTTTGGTATGTGGGTAGCTCCCAGACTGGGAATCCAACCCAGGCCACAGCGCTGACAGCACCAACACCGAAGCCTTAAGCCACTACACCATCAGGGAACTCCCCTGTTTCTGGTCTTATGTGGAGGTTTTTAATCCATTTTGTGTTAATTTTGATATATGGTGACAGTTCACAGTTCAGATTCATTCTTTTGCATGTGGTTTTCCCATTTTCCCAGCACCATTTACTAAAGAGGCTTTCTTTTCCCCATTGTATATTTTTCCCTCCTTTGTCAAAAATTATCTGTTTATATATTTATGAATTTATTTCTGGGTTTTTTATTCTGTTCCATTGATCTTCTGTGTGTCTGCTTTTTTTTGCCGGTACCAAGCTCTCTTGATTACTGATGCTTTGTAGTATAGATTGAAATCGGGGAATGTGATGCCTCCCAGCCTTATTCTTTTTATGCAGGATTGCTTTGGCGATTCGGGGTCTTTTGTGGTTCCATATGAATCTGATGAATCTTTTCTATGTTTTTTGAAAGAGTGTCTGTGGGATTTTGAGGGAATTGTGTTAAATTTATAGATTGCTTTGGGTAATAAGACTATTTTAACTGTGTTGATTCTTCCAATCCATGAACACAGAATATCTTTTTATTTTTTTGTGTCCTCTTCAGTTTCTTCTAGTAGTGTCTTAAAGTTTTCAGAATGTAAATCCTTCATGTTCTTTGTTAAGTTTATTCCTAGGTGTTTTATTCTTTTTGTTGCAATCGCAGAAGTTACTGTTTTTCTCATTTCTTTTTCTGAAGTTTCATTGTTGGTATATAGAAATGCAATTGATTTTTATACTTTGATTTTTGTATCCTGCAACTTTACTGTATTCATTTATTATTTCTAATAGATTTCCAGTGGAGTCTTTGGAATTTTCTATATAAAGGATCATGTCATCTACAAGTAGTGATGGTTTGACTTCTTCTCTCCCAATTTTGATGCCTTTTATTACTTTCTCTTGCCTGATTGCTCTGCTTAGAATTTCTAGTACTATATTGAATAGCAGATGCAACAGGGGACATCCCTATCTTGTTTCTGATTTTAGGAGAAGAGGCATCAGTTTTTCTCTGATCATGTTCTTTTGCTGAGCATTTGACATATATGATTTTTATTATATTGAGGTGCTTTCCTTCTATACCCATTTTGTTACGTATTTTAATCATAAATGGATGTTGTATTTTGTCAAATGCTTTTTAGCATCAATTGATAATACCTTTTTATCTTTTAGTTTATGTGGTGTATCACATTGATTGATTTGCATATATTGAACTATGCTTGTGTTTGTGGGATGAATCCCACTTGACTGTGGTGTGTATAGTATTTTGGTTAAGATTTTTGCATCTGTTCATCAGAGATACTGGTCTATAGCTTTCTTTTTTTGTATTGTCTTTACCAGGCTTCAGTATTAGGGTTTTGTTGGCCTCGTGGAATGAGTTGGGAAGTATTGCTTCTTCTTCAAGTTTTTGCAATAATTTGAGGAGGACAGGCATTACTTCCTCTTTGAATGCCTGGTAAAATCATTGGAGAGACCGTCTGGTCCTGGGGTTTTGCCTTTGGGGAGGTTTTGTATGATTGTTTCAATTTCCTTACTGTTGATTGGTCTCTTTAGGTTGTCCAGTTCTCCTTGGCTCAGTGTAGATAGACTATATCTTTGTAGAAACTTGTCTATTTCTTCAAGGTTTTTAAATTTGGTAGCACATAGTCCTTCGTAATATTTTTTGTAGGATCCTTTGTATTTCTGTGGTATCAGTGGTAATTTCTCCCCTTTTCATTTCTAATTTTTGTTATTTGTGTTTTTCTCTTTGGCCCCCTTGGTGTGTCTCACCTTTTAATTTCACCTTTTATTTTATTTCCTCCCGTCTGGCTCATGTTTGAATTTTACCTTTTAATTTCATTACAATGTCTTTTAAGAGCATAAGATTTTAATTTTGATGTAATCCAATTTATTTTTTTCTTTTATGATTCATATTGCCTTCATTAGTTCTTACGATATATTGAAGAAATGTTTACCAAAAGTTACGTCGCTAATAATTTCTTATTTAAGTTTTATAGTTTTAGGTTTTACATTTTGGTCTATAATCATTTCAAGTAATATGGGAAGTGGTCAAGGTCCACTTTTTTTGCACATGGCAATCCAGTTGTTCTTGCATCATTTATTGAAGAGTAGACATTGAATTTTGAAGCCTTTTTCAGCATCTGTGGAGATGATTATATGTCTATTAATGAAGTGTATGTTATTAACAATATTTCTAATTTTGAAGAAACCCCTCTTTTCTGGGATACATCCCATTTTGTTATGGTTTTTTATTTTTTAAACGTAGTATTAGATTGTTTGCTGATAGTTTACTTTTTTGCATCAATATTCATGAGAGAGTTTGCTGTGTCATTTTTTTTCTACTGTATTTATCAGAGTTAGATATCAGTGTTACACTTGCTTTATAGAAAGGATTGAGATGTTTTTTAAATGCTTTTGAAACTATTTTATCTTTGAAGGTTTATTAAGATTTTCCTCTGAAGCCATGAAGGCCTTAGGCTTGTTTAATGGAGTAGTTTAGTAATGACTTTCTCTATGTAAATTTGCCTGTTTAAGCTTTATAACCCTAATGAGGTCAGTTTTGTTCATCTTTGTTTCTTTCCCCTCGGTAATTTCTACTTTACTGCGGTTTTCTAGTTTATTTGCATTGGAGATATGCAAAGTAGCCTCATGATATTTAAAATTTCTTTTCTTTAAAAGATTATTTCCCCATTTATATATTTGTCCTCCTTCTTTTTCTAACATTAGCTAATTGTTTATTTTATTATTTAAAAAATAATTTTAATTTATTAATTAGGCTTAGTGCTTTTTTGTGATTTATCTCACTTATATGTGCTTTTACTATTCCTCTTTTGTACTATCTTTTGCTTTATTTTATTGCTCTTTTTCTGTTTTGTTTGTTTGTTTTTGTTTTGTTTGAGCCTGGAATTTGATTCATTTGCTTTCTTTTGGTTCTAACTTGTAAAAGTATTAAATCCTGTGCATTTTCCTCTTACCACTGTTTGACATAGTGGATCCTGATAGTATCTTCATTATCATTTTTGAAGTAAATTCTTTTGTAAATTGAGATATAATTGACATAACATTAATTTCAGATGTATAACATAATGATTTGATATTTATTTAATTGCAAAATGATCACTACAATAAGCCTAGTTAACATCCATCAGCACACAGTTACTATTTTTTCTTTTTGGGATGAAAACTTTTAAGACCTACTCTCTCAGCAACTTTCAATATACAGTGCAGTGTTACTTACCATTGTTGCACATTATATCCCCAGGGCTTGCTTATTTTAAAACTGGAAGAAATTTGTATCTTTTGATCATCTTCACCCATTTTGCCTACATCTCACTTCCCAACCCCTACCTCTGGCAACCAGCAATCTGTTCTGTGAGCTTTTAAAATATTTTTTAGAAGCCACATAGAAGTGAATCTTACATTGTAAGGTATTTGCCTTCCTCTGTGTGACTTGTTTCAGTTAGCATAATGCCCTCAAGGTCCATCTATGTTGTCTCAAATGTCAATATTTCCTTTTTTTTTATGGCTGAATAACATTTTGTTATATACATACCACATTTTCTTATCCATTTATTTGTTGACAGACTTAGATTATTGATATGACTTGGCTATTGTAAATAATGGTACAGTGAACATGAGGGTTCAGATATCTCTTTGCAATAGTGATTTTATTTCTTTTGGATAAATACCCAGAAATGGAATTGCTGTTCTCAGCTCATTATTGCATCCCGGAGATTTTAGAAAATTTATATTGGTCATCATTTTTTCTGTAGTTTTCTGGATGGTTTGTTTGTTTTTGTTTTAAACAGATTGTTTCTTTGGTTGGTTTATTTCTTTCTTTTCCTTCTCCACTAGCTTTGTTCACCAGTGCAGATAACTGAAAGGGAAATTGCCACTCTTCACTTCTTCCTTCCCCAGCCATAAGCTTCAGGTTTTATTATTGTAGTAAAATGGCTCTATGGGTGTGTGTGTGTGTGTGTGTGTGTGTGTGTGTGTGTGTTGAGATAGTGAACTATGGGGGAATGATGAATGAAGTAATGGTTCAGAGTATCGGAAAGTTGAATCCTGTAAGATCTTCATTTAGCACAAATACGTACAGAAGTTCTGTGTCAAGCCTAACATTTCTATGCAATAATTCTTGTTCCTACAGTAATTATTTTTACCATTAGAGATATGTATGACTTAAATTAACTTTACATTCTCAACCAGATCATTTAAAATAGTTTTCTTTGCTGAACAGTTACTTGAAGTGTGAGCTTTCCTCATTTATTCTGTCAATCATGGCACTTTGAGGTATGAAAATGCATCTTTTCTAGACATGAACATTAATCTGTACTGTATTTTGGCAGTCATCCTGGTGTCTTCAATGCAGAACTTTCAATCTGAGTCATTTCATCTAAAAGAAATATATGGGGATATTTTAAAAATTATTTGGCATAATTAAAGCCTAAGGTATTGTTGCATTTTTAGGAGTACCATAGTTGTATAGTAAAGATCATATTTCCAGTAGCTTATTTCATTCCTCAGCTTATTCCCTGAGATAAAATGACAAAGCAAAAAAAATGACAAAGTCTTCTAAGACAATGCATGCTGCCAAACTCTTTCCTACCCTAAGTAAATCTTTCTTGGAGTCTTTCTTGAGCCCTTTCCACTTTCTCACCTAATGTGATATTTCATTTTTTTGAATTCTTGTTAATATATTCTTGTAGCTCTTACCTTTTTTTTCTGCCTTGCATTAATATTTGAATAGTTGCTTTATGTTCACTACCAAATTATAAGGTCTTTGTGGGTAGACTGTATCTTGCTCATTTTTGTGCCTCTGTAGTGCCCACACAATACCTTTGTCAATAAATAGCTAATAACTTGAATGAAATAGTGACAGTTGGACATTTTGGATTATGTGAAGTTTGCTTAAACCAATGAGGCTAACATAGGGTGCTATATCATTAATAACCATTCAGGATGGCTTTCTTGTAACAAAAAATACAAAATACGTTTCCATTTTTTTCTGAAATTAAATTTTATTTGTTTATGTTTTTATTTTTTGGTGGTTACCTGGCTAGGAAGCAAACCCAGTCCGCGGCATTGAGAGCGCCAAAGCCTAGCCACTACACCACCAGGGAACCCCCTGAAATTAACTTCTAAAACCAGAAAGGACTTAGAAATAAGCACCTCTTGTGCTTTGCATCTCCCAGAATACAGCGTCAGGTGAGGCTTTTACTGGTCACATAGTTAGCTAGTAGTAGAGTTAGAGAGTAGAACTGTTTTCTGTATCTATTCCAGTGTAATTGAACAGTAATACTTTTTATTTCTGTTAGTGGTAACTTCATATTCATTAATTGTCACTGAGGAGACTAAGAAACCTAAGACATACTTCATATCTTTAGATTGTGATCTCTTTGGCAAGTTCACAGGTATACATAAAAATTATTTAATAAAAAACATACCACAATAGTGGTACAGAATGTTATTTCTACAAAAATTCAGAGGAAGAAATCAAGAATGATAATGCTTTTACATAACTTTTGATAATGCTTTTACATGACTGAGGTGGGATTTCATTTGAACCTTAAGGAAGGGCTGGTCTGGGAATAGTACAGAAATAGTTTGTCATGTTAAGACATTTAGAAACAATGATAAAATCAAGCTAGAAACTCATTTACAGTTTAATAGCCTATTGATTATATACTCACCGTATTTGTAATTATTTAGCATTATTCAACTTAACAGTATTTCTGTTTAAATCAATAAACAGTTGAATGTGTTTAATGCCCAAAGTATTGTGTTAGGCTTTGTGTATTGTATTAGAGTCAGTAGCCCTAATACATTTAAGCTTTCATGCAGATACATAAGCCCAGTTTAGTGAGTTCTGTGGGTGTGTAAACTATGAATATGGAATAAATTATAAAAATATTAATTGTAATAATTCTTATAGTCTGCACAAGAAATAAGTTGGCCACCTAATTTGAAATGATTTAAATCTGCTACTTACATCTGCTCTCAGAAGTCCATATATCAAGTTTCTTAGTACTTCTTTTTTCATATGATCTGAGGATTAAATGGGATAATACCTGTTATTGCAAAGTGTTTAGAATGGTGTCTGCCACTAAGTATTTATATTTGTTAGTGAATTCGATTCTTCTTCTTCTTCATCATTATCATCATCATCAATCACTGTCATTACCAATAGTTAGGAGTAACATTTCTACTTTTTTTCCATAGGATGTTTCGTCTTAACTCATTTTCTGCATTGGCAGAACTGGCTCTGGGTTCCCGATGGTACCATGGAGGATCCCAGTCCACCCAGATCAGGAGACGACTAATGATGGTGGCTTTTCTGGGAGCATCTGCAGTGACTGCAAGTACTGGTCTTTTGTGGAAGAGGTGAGTGTTATCTGAGCATCTGTGCCTGCATATAATTTTATTCTTCCAGTTGATTCTGTTATCTAAAAGGAATTGATTAATTTCTTGCCAAAATCATTTGGCATTGATAATATTTGTCTATGAAATAACATATTTCAAAGAATTCAGCTATCAGGTCAAAGTAACAAATATCAAGTATTCTGCTTCAAGATCTGTCTGTCGTCTTTGCTGAATATTTTAATAATTTTAATAAATCAATAATAATATAGTAAGTTTAGTAATTTAAATTTTAACATCTAAAATTTAGTGGTAAGGGAGTTCCCTGATGGTGTAGTGGCTTAAGGCTTCGGCGCTGGCACTGTCCGTGCTGCGGCCTGGGTTCAATTCCCAGTCAGGAGAAAGAACATACCAAAAAGCAATAAATAAATAAATAAATAAAAGAAAATTTAGTGGTGTTAAGTTCATTCTCAAAGTTCTGCAGCCCTCTCCATTATCTAATTTCTCAAAAATTTAATCACTTTCTAAGAAACTCCATGCCATTTAGCAGTCACCTTCCACTTTCTTCATATCCCCCAGCTCTAGGCAACCACTACTCTACTTTCTGTTTGCATATTTGCCTATTCTGAACATTTCATATAAATAGAATTTTATAATATGTGGTCTTTTGTGACTGGCTTTATTCACTTAGCATAATATTTTCAAGGTTATTCTATATTATACTACAAATCACCATTTCTTTTTATGGCCAAATTATATACTGTTATATGGCGTGTATACCATATTGTATTTATTCATTTATCTGTTGATGGCTATTTAGGTCGTTTCTAATTTTTGGCTTTTATGAGTAATGCTACTATGAATATTTGAGTACAAGTTTTTGGGTAAAATATGTTTTCATATCTGATGGGTGTATATCTAGGAGTGAAATTTCTAGATCATGTAACTCTGTTTAACTCTTTGAGGAACTGCAAGATTGTTTTCTATTTCCACCAGTAATATATCAGTGTGTGTGCTTGTGAGTGTGTGTATGTGTGTGTATATGTTTAGGTTTCCTCATCTGTAAATGGGGATAATGTTAGTACCTATCTCATAGGGTTCTTATGACTATTAAATGAGTTCTCATTTGTTAAATGCTTAGAACTGTACCTGGCACATAACTTTGTAAACTAAATGTCTTATGTAGAAAGTACTTGGCACATATTAAACTATCAATAAATATTAACTGTTATTATTAAGTATAATAATGAGGGTGAGTGATGGTGAAGAAAGGAGAAAGAATATTAGCAGAAAAGACTGGCTTTCCAAAGAATGTTGGGGTCATGATATAAAAGAGCTTATATATTGTGGTAAGGAGTTGAAATTTTAATGTCTAGGTACTGGTGAATTAAGAAGTTTGGAAGCAAGAAATTAATAATAGACAAGTTTTAAGAGAGATTAATATAGCAATAACAATGGAATAAACTGGAGTGGGAAGATCTGACAGATGCTAATACTAGTTTGAGATAATGATGATGGTGGGACCCTTAGAAAGGAGTGACTGGAATTAGAAAAATTTCAAGGGAAAATGGTCAGGAAGAGAGAGACAGAGACAGAGAGAGAAAGAGCTCTAGACCAGGGGTGTCCAATCTTTTGGCTTCCCTGGGCCACATTGGAAGAAGAATTGTCTTGGGCCACACGTAAAATACACTAACACTAATGATAGCTGATGAGCCACAAAAAACATTCATGCATACTTTCCATAATGTTTTAAGAAAGTTTACAAATTTGTGTTGGGCTGTATTCAAAACCATCTTGGGCTGCATTCAGCCCATGGGCCGCAGGTTGGACAAGCTTGATCTAGACTGAGGAACAAAGAGGAGGGAGAGAGGGAGGCAAGAAAGAAGGAAAGGAGGAGTCGTAGGAAATGTACGACTCCTTTAGTGTAATAAATAGTAAATACTTAGCAGTTTCTTCAGGAATGCTTTCCTATAGTGAAGTTAAAGGGCCCCATGCAGGTTCATTTAGAATTGCCTTTTGGCCTAGTCTAACATCAAAGAAGACAACACACTGTACTTGAAAAAGTGAGAAGTTGTTTAATGGTTTGAATGTTTAAGAAGTTATTCTTCATTTAACAAAATCCAGCATCCATTTATGATAAAAAATAAACTCTTAGCAAAGTGGGAATAGAGGTAACATACATCAACAAAATAAAGGCCATATATGATACACCCACAGCTAACATCATATTTAGTAGGGAAAAGCTAAAAATGTTTCCTTTAAGATTAGGAACAAGACAAGGATGTCTACTTTTACTCAACATAGTGTTGCAAGTCCTAGCTATAGCAGTCAGACAAAAAAGAAATAAAAAAGAAAAATAAATGAATGAATGAATGAATGAATGGCATCCAAATTGGAAAGGAAGTAGAACTGACAAATAAAGTCAGTTGACGTGATACTAGAAATAGAGAACCCTAAAGATTCCACCAAAAAACTATTAGAACTGATAAGTGAATTCAGTAAAGTAGCAGGATACAAAACTAATATTCAGAAATTGGATGCTTTTTATACACTAGTAATGAACTATCGGGAAGAGAAATTAAGAAAACAATCACATTGACAGTTACATAAAAAAATACATAAAATACCTAGAAATAAATTTAACCAAAGAGGTAAATGACCTAGACTTGGAAAGTTGTAAGACATTGAAGAAAGAAATGGAAGAAGATACAAATAAATGAAAACACATACCATGCTCATGGATAGGAAGAATTATCATCATTAAAATGTCCATACTACCCAAAGCAATCTATAAATTTAATGTAATCCCTATCAAAATACCAATAGTATTTTTCACAGAACTAGAATAAATAAACCTAAAATTTATATGGAACCACAAAAGACTCTGAATAGCCACCACAATCTTGAGAAAGAAGAACAAAATTGGAGATACCAAGCTACCTGATACCAAACTATACTAAAAGGCTATAATAATTAAACAGCATGGTGCTGGCATAAATTAGACACATAGATCAAAGGAACAGAATGAGAGTCCAGAACTAAACCTATACCCCAATAGTCAATTAATCTATGACAAAGGAGTCAGGAATATACAATGGGGTAAAGACAGTCCATTCAATAAAATAGTGTGGTGAAAACTGGACAGATACATGCAAAAAAATGAAACTAGACCACCTTTTTACATCATATACAAGAATAAATTCAAAAGGCTTAAAACTCAAAACCATAAAACCCCTAGAAGAAAATATAGGCAGTAAACTGACATTGCTCATATTAATATTCATTAATATGTATATTAATCTATCTTCTTGAGGAAGGAAAACAAAAGAAAAAATAAGCAAATGGTACTACATCAAACTAAAGAGTTTTTGCACAGGAAAGGAAACCATCAACAAAACAAAAAGACAGCCTAATAAAATGGGAAAAGATATTTGACAATGATACATCCAGTAAAGGGTTAATATTCAAAATTTATAAAGAACTCGTACAACTTAACACCAAAAAGCAACCTAATTAAAAAATGGACAGACAACTGAATAGACATTCATCATGTCTATTATGTTTAATCATAATTATATAATTATTGCAATGGCTTCAACTATCAGGAATAAAAGAAGAAAAAACAAAGTGACTCTTGTAAGCATGCAGCTCCTAAAGTGGTAAAAATTGCATGGAGGTAATGGGGTGTAACCTGTCAACTAACTATACATGAACAGCATTCAGAGTATTGTGGGTATCAGCCAGTAAATTTTTCAGAAGAAATGATAAATGCTGCTTAATTAATTGAATTGAATAAAGCAATGTAGTTAGGGGAGTTTCTATTATACCATATGAATGTATATCAATATCTCTCTCTCTATATATATATACTTTTTTTCTTTTTTTAGAACTTTATGTTTTTCAGAAGTCAGCTCATAAATCACCCTTCTAGGAGGCCCTTCCTGACCCTTTCTTTCTCTGTCCTCACATGTTCCTTTATCAGTTTGTTTGTTTTCCCTATTGACTGTGTACTTCTTGAGGACAGAGACAGTCCTATTCATATTCATCTTAACAAACAGTATAGCTTTTGCAGCACTTAAATGATGAATGGAATGAATGCTGTCTCTTTTTTACGTAGATAAAATAGCTTGGGTCTCCACTTTACCAGCCCATCATATTTTAGCTATATAAGACTCTTCAGAGGTAAATAAAGCAGTAAAATGATCCAGCCCATCATATTTTAGCTATATAAGACTCTTCAGAGGTAAATAAAGCAGTAAAATGATCCAGTATATCAATTAGTCAAGGTTGAAAGGAAATGAGTTAAGGTCAAAAGATCATTTTTGGACCAGGCTAAAGAAAAGCTTAAGTGAGTGTAGTTGTTTCCTGTTGCTTTTTAAAATGTTTATTTTTAGGTCTTTTTTATAAAAATTTACTTTTAGCCTTTAAAAATTCAATTATTGTTCTTGCTTACAAATTTAAATAATTCCTTGCTTTTATTAGTATTTTGAAAAATAATATTTGCAAGTAAATGAAATAAACTATTTATTTAAATTCTCTCTGTATAGTTGTGTGAAAGGAATACATTAAGAATTTTGTCATATTGCAGTATCTCAATCCCACTGCATTTTTTCCCAAGGCTCTTTCTGGTTAACATAGATGAGGATTTTCATTTGTTTTTCTTAATCAGCAACAGACACATTGCATGCTTTCTCTGTGTAAGGCACTGGGTTGGGAACTCTGGATAGTTATGAGAAAAGAATAGTGTCCAGTCTCTTTTTAATGACCTTATCTATTAGGTTGAACCATATGACGTTGCTGATACTTGGCAGTTTTGATTTGTAAAAATAATGATGTCATTTGAGTCTACCCAGCAGTTAAAGAGCAAAAGGGATTCTGGGAAAAACATAATAACAATTCAGAGCACATACTATGATTCAGTCATTAAATGGTGTAGGAATTTGAAGGAAAAGAAAGTCACTACCTTGGATTAGAAAGTTGGGAAAATCTTCATAGAATAGGTTGTCAGTTTCGATGTCTAATCAGTCAGAGGGGCTTCTAATGAGCATTCAGTTTTTCATTTGTTTTGATAAATTGATTGAAACTGAAAAGCCCATCAGATCGTTGTCCTCATATACAATATTTTTTTCATGTACAGATTTTTATTTGTGCATTTGTTTTTTATTCTTTTTTGGCTCCATATTTCTTCTTGCAATGCATTTTTTTTGTTGTGGTAAAAAAAAACCCATAAAATTTACCATCCTAATCATTTTTAAGTATGCAATTCAGTAGTGTTTAGTATATTTACATTGTTGTCAAATGGATATCCAGAACTTTTTCATCTTGCAAAACTGAGTCTCTATACCCTTTACACAACAATTCCTCTATTTCCCTTCCCTGCAGTCCCTGGCTAGCACCATTCTGCTTTCTGTCTCTGTGAAATAGACTATTTTAGATACCTCATATAAATGGAATCTTATAGTATTTGTCATTTTATACCTGGTTCATTTCACTTAACATAATGTCCTCAAGTTTCATCCATGTTGTAGCATGGGACGGGATTTTTGTTTCCTTTTTTGTATCTTTTAGAGTTTACTTAAAAAAATTTTTTTACATAAATAAGTACATAATTAATGCATACAATTTGATGAGTTGGAGTTAAGTATATATCTGTGAACCATCACCACAGTGTATGCCAAGCAGGTCTAACCTGCAGCCCCAGACGGCGTTTAATGCAGCCCAACACAAATTCTTAAAATGTTACGAGATTTTTTTTGCCACCGTTTTTTTTTTGTTTTTTTTTTTTTTGTTTTTTTTTTAGCTCATCAGCTATTGTTAATGTTAGTGTCTTTTATGTGTGTCCCAAGACAATTCTTTGAATGCAGTTCAGGAAAACCAAAAGGTTGGATACCTGTGATCTATGCCATAAACCTCTCCCATCACTTCCAAAAGTTTTCTTCTACTCTCTTGTTTATTATTATTATTACGGGGTTTTTTTTGGTTGTGTGACAAAACACTTAACATAAAAATCTACCCTCTTAGCAAAATTTTAAATATACAATACAGTATTATTAACTATAAGCACTATGCTGTACAATAGATCTTTAGGACTTACTTATGTTATATAACTGAGGCTTTGTACCTTTTGACTAATATCTCCCCATTTCCTCCTCCTCTACCCCCTGGAAATCACCATTCCACCCTTTGCTTCTATGAGTTTGACTGTTTTATAGTCATCATATGAGAGGTGTGATGTAGTATTTGTCCTTCACTGTCTGACTTATTTCACTTAGCATAATGTTCTCTAGGTTCATTCAGTGGTTCTCAATCTCCCTAATGCCGTGACCCTTTAAATACAGTTCCTCATGTTGTGGTGACCGCCATAAAATTATTTTCGTTGCTACTTCATAACTGTAATTTTACTACTGTTATGAATCGTAATGTAAATATCTGATGTGTGTTTTCCGATGGTCTTAGGTGACCCCTGTGAAAGGGTTGTTTGACCCCCAAAGCGTTTGCGACCCACAAGTTGAGAACCGCTGATCTATGTTGTTGCAAATAGCAGGATTTCCTTTTTTAATGCCGAATAATATTCCATTGTATATACATACTACATTTTCTTTATCTATTTGTCAATTAATGGATATGTCTTTGGCTACTGTGAATAATACTGCAGTGAACATGGGAATGTGGATATCCCTTTGAGATCCTGATTTCAATTCCTTTGGGTATATACCCACAAGAGAGATTACTAAATCATATGGTAGTTCTATTGTTAGTTTTTTGAGGATCCTCCTACTGTTTCCATATATTAATTTACATTCCCACCTACAATGTACCAGAAATTCCTTTTCTCTACATCTTCACTTACACTTGCTGTTATTTTTTTTTTTATAAAAGCTATCTTACCAGGTGTGAAGTAATACCTAGTTGCAGTTTTGATTTGTATTTTCCTTATGATTATTGATGTTGAGCACCTCTTCGCATACAAGGTATGAGGTTGGACAATTAATTTTGCAAACTTACCCTTGAAAACGTGCTACATACCTCATTGTCAAATGTCACTACAGTCACCTTCGAAGTACTCCCCTTGGGAAGCTATGCACCTAGTCCACCCTTCAAAGCAATTTTGGAACTCTTCTTCTGGAATGGCCATCAGAGCTATCGTTGCACACAAAATCTGACAATTAAGTTGGCAAACTTGCCACCATGTGCTTATATAGGCCGCAAGGTGTCAGCAAGGTTATGACACCTTACTGAGTTGTTTGTGTAGTGCTGCCAACGTAAGTGCACGGTGACAAGTTTGCCAACTTAATTGTCAGATTTTGGGTACGATAACAGCTCTGATGACCATTCCAAAAAATGTTCCAAAATTGCTTTGAATGGTGGACTAGGCGCTGTCATCAGTGCATAGCTTCCCAAGGGGAGTACTTCAAAGGTGACCATAGTGATATTTGACAATGAGGTATGTAACACTTTTTCAAGGGTAAGCTTGCAAAATTAATTGTCCAACCTCATATATATTGGCCATTTGTATATCTTCTTTGGAGAAATGTTTGTTCATTTCCTTTGCCTGTTTTTAAATTGGGTTATTTGATATTTTGCCATGGAGTTGTAAGAGTTCCTTATATTTTTTAAATATTAACTCTTCATTAAATATATGGTTTGCAAATTTTTTTCTCCCTTTTCATACATTGCCTTTTCATTTTGTTGATTGTTTCCTTTGCTTTGCTGTGCTGAAGCTTTTTAGTTTCACATAATCCTGCTTGTCTGTTTTTGCTTTTGTTGCCTGTGCTTTTATTGCCATATTTTTTATGTTTAAGGCTGAATATTATTCTATGTATATACCACATTTTCTTTATCCATTTATCTGTCAGTGGACATTTGGGTTGCTTCCATGTTTTGGCTATTGCAAATCATGCTGCTATTAACATGAGTGTACCAAAATCTCCTTATTACCCTGCTTCTAATATTTTTGGGTAAATAATCAGAATTGAGGTTGCTGGATCATATGGTAGTTCTTTTTTTATTTTTTTGAGGCCTCTCCATATAGAATTTTTCATAAATTTTATTGATGTTGCTCCTGCTAAGCTGTATCTGAAAATATTTATTTAGTTAATATGATAAACCTTTATGATTAACATACAGATTTCTTTTTTTATATATCCAGAGCCCTTGCAGAATCTCCACCATCTGTAGACAACCTAAAGAGTGAAGGTGGTGATAAAGGGAAGAATAAAGATGAAGGGGAAGCCTGTAATGATGAAAAAAAAACTGCAAGTATTTGTCTTGAGCCTTATCCAGAAGAGAAAAAGAAGAAACGTTCTGGATTCAGAGACAGAAAAGTATGGAACACAGTTTTATAAATCAACCAAAACTATAGCTAATCCAAGATTAGAATAATGCAGTTGAATCTTTTTTATGATGTATTTCAGCTGGTTCACATTTACTTCGTACTTATTCACCTCTTCTCTATTTACATAATTTTCTCAGGCAAACATACTTTTGGAATGTGAAGTTAATGGGGGTAGTAAGAAGGATCTAAAATTGGTAATCAGGATTAGCATGTATTTTCTTCATTCTTTCAATTCAGCTACCTAAGGTTGTTCTTGCTTTCCAGATCTTTCTGATGTTGAATGTTCTCATATATGTTGAATCTCTGTGATATTACTGATTTATGATGCCATGTTATAAAAGCAGAATAAAATCTTTGGAAATATGCAGCTATTTCCAGAAAATAAACTAATTTTGAGGACACCATACACTTCAAATGACCTCAACATTCCATACCTTTAACACCACCTGTTGTACATACCACTCTACCTCAGAAAAGTTGCGGTTCCTCTATAATAATGCCTCTGATACTGGGCATTTGAATGCAGCTGATATGAATGATGAAAAGTCAAAAGAGTGAATGTATTAGATATTTTGCATATTAACATTAAAATTCAGGGAATTGCTTTCACTTGCTAAAATGTAGCTAATTAATGCAAGAAGATAATTTGAGTTATTTCTGTGTTGTGTGTTTGTGGTATATATTTGCAAAAGAATTTCTTTGAGTAATTTGGGTCTTCTGTTTGTCTGTTTAGAAGCTATTAAATATGTCTTCTCACTTCCCAAATCCATTTCTTATTGAGGTGAATTTGAACAAAAGTTATCTATCACAATTAATTGTCACCTATCCCAGCGTTTCCACAATGATACATTTATTTAATCTTTTATCCTGAGTGAATTCAGGGAAAGTTCAAATTTATCTTGCTCCTGCAGTTTCATTTGGTATCAAACTTTTACAAAGTAGAAATAAAATGACTCTAATAAACATTTATTTTTAAAACTCCCATTTTCTACTCCCAGTAGAAGAAGACCATATCTCTTACTTCACCAGAATAAAAGCTATCAGTGTAATTAATTTGTAAGTCCTATAGCTATAAAACCTTTCTAATCTATGTTTGAAATAATTCTGTTTCTTTCATGAAAGTTTCAGTGGAAGAGCTGGTTTTCCTGTTTGAGAGTAACTATTCCACATTATCCTGTCTTCCCAAGAACTTATTTTGGCACTACTCTCTGTGCTGTTTTTTCAGTTACTCTTTGTCTATTCATTTTTTTTTTTTTTTTGGTCTATTCATTCTTTTACATAGTCTACATAAGCATGCTAAAGATTGTCCTATGTTTACATAATAAACCACATTTTGATTATTGTTTTCTAGCTACTGTCTCATTTACATTCTTTCACTGCAATACCAAACTGCTTCAGTCTACATGCTGTTTTTGACATCCTTACTTTTCATTTTATACTTACTGCTTTTGTTCTTTTACGTTCTCTTGATTTTCATGTAATATATCCAATATCCAAGAAAAAATATTACAATATAAAACTAAATACTCAGTTTCATATTATAAAACTAAAAATGTACACCCATTAAATAATAACTTTCTGTTACCCACTTTCCCCAGCCCTTGGCAACCACCATTTTACTTTCTGTCTCTATGATTTTAACTACTAGAAGAACCTCATACAAATGGAATCATACAGTATTTGCATTTTTATGACTGGCATATTGTGTTGAGTATAATGTTCTCGAGGTTCATCATGTGATAGCATATGTCTGAATTTCCTTCCTTTTTAGGGCTAAATAATATTCTGTTGTATGTGTATACCAAATATTCATCATCTAGTCATCCATTAATGGATACTTGGGTTGCTTTCACATTTTAGCTGTTGTCAATAATGCTGCTATGAACATAGATATACAAATATCTGAGATCCTACTTCCCATTCTTTTCATTTGCATTTCTGTTATGATAACATCCGTTTCATGTGCTTACTAGCCATTTATATATCATCTTTGGAGAAATGTCTATTCATATCCTTCGTCTATTTTTTAATTCTTTTTTTTTTTTAATTTTTGAGGTTAGGAATTCTCTATATAATCTGGTCATTAATTTCTTATCAGATATGTGATTTGCAGTTATTCTCATTCTATGGATTGCCTTTTTTACTCTTCATATTATCTTTTGATGCACAATTTTTTTTAAATTTCATGAAGTCCACTTTGTCTTTTTTCTTCCTTTATTGCATGTGTTTTTGGTGTGATATCCAATAAATTATTTTCCAAGGGGGCTAGGAACTATAGAATTGAGAGCAACCAGTTTTCCCCCAGACACATATATTGGGGGTAAACTGGGGAGTCTTCTACCCAGGTTGTTCTGGACCCTTGTGTGGGGTCTCCTGGGCTTTCCTAGAGGCTCAGGAAAGAGAGCCTATAACCTGACCGAGACTTCCCCTCACACTGCCTGTGGGCAGCAGAGGAAGTTGAAGAAAGATGAGGGACAGGTGAGGTGCCCTACAAGCAGACTTAGGGTGGGGGTGGATCTGGACTTTCAGGATGGAAATCTGAGTCCCAAGAACCCCACTTGTGAGTAGAAGTTGGGTCTTGGATGTAGCAAAATGTGCAGAGCAGGTGATGCAAGCCTGAAAAGATCATGCAGCCCTAGTGTAGTGTCTCTAGGTATGGGGTGGCAGTTGGGTAGGGGTTTCAGCTGGCCTGTGGAAGATGCGAGTCCAGGTAGTACTTGCCACCTGGCCCATCCACCTTGCTGCCTCACAGACAGTGGTACCACTAGGCCCACAGCCCCAGCCTACCAGTACTACTGTGGGGACCCAGGACATGTCTGTCAGCTTGAGTTCTTGAAGGACCTATGGCTTCTTGCCAACTTGGTATGAGCATCCTGAGCATCCATACTTTAATGAGAAATATAATTTAGACTTTGAGCAATTAGACTTTGAGGTCTATTTGTAACAGTGTTTTAACCTATCCTTATAGATTATAGCTTGTTTTAATAGATTGGTCAAACATCAAGGTGATTAGACCACAGATTTTTTTTTTCAATATGAGCAAAATATATAGGAGAAAAACTTTTCACAAATATGCCTTTACTCTCAACAAGACACTGTAAATGAAAAAGCAAGTTCTTTATGTTGTGACTTATCTTGAGTAATGTTTAAGAATGTCGATTGAAGAAGTCTTATCATGTATTATTAATTTTGCTGCCAAAAATTAATTTGCTTTTTATCTGATGAGACTGCTGTCCTAGAACTTGGAATTGCCAGAACTTTGAGCTAATCCTGTGATATATAATCATTATTTTGAATGGCAAAAATTCACTAGAGAAAAAAAGAAAAAATTACTCACATGGAGGACAACTGTTAGGATACAGATTGAGTGTTATAAATCACCTCTTGAGAGAAAATGTGCTAGATACATAATTTATTTGCATGATATTTCTGCCTGCTATTATACCTTTTCCAAGGTTTGCCTGCAGTCTGCATTCCAAGCCTGTGTATTATTTCTGACATCAGGGCTCACAGGTATTCACTGTCACTTAAATTCACTTGGCCAAGATAGATATTATAGCCTTTATTTTCCTTAGGCAATATACCAAAATTAAACCATAGAACTGAAGTCAAGACTAGGGGAAGATCTGTTCCTTTTAACAATACAAAGAGCTCATTCTTCCTCCATCCTCCAACCCATTTGTGTAGACCAACTGAATCAAACAGTAAATCATTATTTTGAATCAAAGGCTTGTGCATTGGGTGTAGTAGACTAAACAACACGCAGAGGCACCAACTATTCATCTTATCTCTCACCAGTGGTTAAGAGATGGATACTCCTTTGCAGGAATGTCACTAGCAATGGGAGTAGTATTAGTAACTCCTCTTGGATTATGTATTAACTGCTTCTGGACCCACAAATCAGTAGCTCATTCAATGGAGAAACCAAGAGTAGAGTCTTAAAGCACCATCTGATTAAGCACAATATTCCTCACAATCACTAGTATCAGCTTGGCACTATTAGCCTTTTTATATTCTCCTTTATTTTTTATATTGAAAAAAATGTATTGGTATTTGAAAAACTGCCCCCAGTTAAATAAAAATAAAGTTATTTTTCCATAAAATATTCTAGTAATCAATTGGTATTTAATAAAAGATATTTTTTAAAGGTAAGAAAAAGGTATCTCAACTTAGTATTTAAACTTTTTTTTTACTATTTTTTAAAATTAATTGGGGTGACATTGATTAATAAAAATTACATAGGTCCCAGGTGTACAATTTTACATCTTCTATGTGTTGTATTATGTGTTGCTCACTCAGAGTCAGTTCTCTTTCCATCACCATAAATTTGTGTCCCTGTTCTTTCTTCCCCACCCCCTTACCCCCCTTACCCCCAGGTAACTACTCAATTATTGATTGTGTCCATGAGATTTGTTTCTGTGTTGCTTTCAATTCTGTGTTAACAATCAAACTAAATTTCTCCATCCCTTTCCCTTATTTTACCCACTCTCCCCTCTCCTCCCATCTTAAAAGAAATCCCTCTAACATTCTTTGTGGTACTGGTTTGGTGGTGATGTATTTCTTTAAGTTTTTCTTATCTGAGAAACTCTTTATCTGTCCTTCAATTTTGAATGCTAGCCTTGCTGGATACATTATTCTTGGTTGTAGATCCTTGGTTTTCATCACATTGAATATTTTCTGCCAATCCCTTTTGGCTTGTAAAGTTCCTGGTGAGAAACCAGCTGAGAATCAAATGGGTGTCCCTTTGTAAGTTACTACTTGCATTTCTCTTGCTGTTTTTAGAATTTTCTCTTTTTTTTTAACTTTTGCCATTTTAATTATGATGTGCCTTGTTGTGTTCTTGTTTGGGATCATCTTGTTTGGGATTCTTGGTGCATTCTGGACTTGTATGTCTATATCCTTCACTAGGTTAGGAATTTTTTTTTTTTTTTTTTTTTTTTTTTTTTTTTTTTTTTTTTTTTTTTTTTTTGGTTGGGTATTTTTTTTTTTTTTTTTTTTTTTTGCTTTTTGGTATGTGGATAGCTCCCTGGCTGGGAATCGAACCCAGGCCGCAGCGCTGACAGCACCAGCACTGAAGCCTTAAGCCACTACACCATCAGGGAACTCCCAGGAAAATTTTTAGTCATTATTTCTTCAAATAATTTCTTGATCCCTTGCTTTTCTTTTGTCCCTTCAGGAACACCTATGATACTGATATTCTTCTGGTTAAAATTGTCTCATAGGAATCTCAAACCATTCTCCTTTTTCTGGATTCTCATATCTATCTGTTCTAAATGGGTGTTTTCTGCTGGCTTTTCTTGTAAATCACTGCTTTGCACATCTATTTTTATCTAGTTTGGTGACTTTTATTCCATTCTTCATTTTAATTTAGTCATTATCTCTCTCTCTGGTCATTTATGATGGTTTGTAAGTCTTCTTTAATGCTTGCTATCTCTCTGTTGAAATTATTACTCAGTTCCTTATGCATTTTTATAATTGTTGCTTTGAGCTCTGTTTCTGATGGGTCATCTGTCCCCATCTCTTCAATTCTCTGGTTTCTCATATTTGCAGCCTCTCCAGCAGCTTCAGTTAGTATTCGCTGCTGATACTGGGTGGGCAGAAGTCTGGGACGGGGTGCATTTGTGGCTTTGTTTTCTTCCTGTGGCTCCAGGGGTCATGAAGGGAGTTTGAGTGTGATTTCGTTTTTCTGTTCTTGGCTTGCCCTGCATGCAGACTTTGCTCTGACCCTTGGGGTCAGTCCTATATGCTCGTCTTGCAAACTGTCCTGGTTGTGGGCCGAGAAATGTGCATGGAGTTCCCTCTCTCCTTCTCCTTCCTGGCCAGAGCATTTGCACTGCAGCTCCCCCTCCTCTGGGAACCAGAGTGAAGTCCCACCACTGTGGTTGCAGACCAGTCTGCACTTCCTGGGGCCAAAGTGAGGTGGTTGCAGCATCTCACACCCTGCCTCTAGGGCCTATTTCCTCTGTCCCGCAGACTTGGTGAGGCCCAGAGCCCTCTCCCGCCACCTTCTTCCTCCTCCCTTTTCCAGCAGTAGAATTCCAAGTGGGGACCTGTGTGGCCATGTCCCTGCTCTTCTCCTTCTATTTCTCCTTTATTTAAATCTCAGCTTGCCTGCAGGTATCTTAATGCAACACATGGATTTCTTAGCTGTGATTGTGCGTTATGTAGAGGGCCCTTGGTTGAGTTATATGTGTTTTATTAGTTGTAATCTTCAGAGGAATTTTTCAGAGGTCTCTCTCATGCCACCATTTTGTAGCATCTCCCACCTTTTTATAGTTTTTTCCCTTGTTTCTGCCATTGAAAATCGAGGAGTGTCATTCATCATTGGTTCATGTTACTTAAAGTTTTCAAATCACAGTCAGAAGATACTTACTTTATTCTTCCTAAAAACATTTTGTGAGGTTATAAAAGTCTACATTTCCCCTAAAACTCAAGTCTGAAGTAGGTGCTTACTTTTTATTGGTTCATCTGCTTTTTGTTTGTCTGTTTATTTTGGGAAGTAAAGTAACAAACTAAAACATGACAGAATTTGTTAAATAAAAGGTTGTTTTATAGTTTTCACATCCCTTATTTCTTAGATAATAAAATCATAACAATGACCTTAATTTGTTTACTCATCTTTTACTTTAATACTTTCTATGCTGGGGAACTTTGTCTCATTTTGGAATACTTTTACCACTAGAAGTTATTTATTTGGCCTAAATTTTGTCTGTAATTTTTATCCATGAGTCTGGTTCTGCTATTCAACACTATATAAAACATCTGAATTAAAAAAAAAATTAATTGTTTTACTATAAACTAATGCACAGATATAGGAATCCAATAAATTGATTTTTGCCATCGTTTTCTTTCATTCTTTATAGTTTTATTACCCAAATGTGCATCCATAGACATAGAATTTAATCTTGCCTATTTGGTCTTGATGTCTTTTGATCTACAGGTAACATAACCCAGACCATTTCACCAATAAGGTTTTCTGCTGTCGGGATTTTACTGATACTTATTCTCAGTGAAATTCAGCATGTTCCTCTGTTCTCTGTATTCCTGAATATTGGCAACTGGATTCTGACGCTTGATGAGACTCAGATTTGATCATTGTGGGAAGACTGTAGGTGGTACTGTGTCCTTTTATCAGGAAGTACCTAATGTGTAGTTGCTTTGCTTTTTGTGATATTAGTCGCTATTGCTTGTCAGTGGCTGGATTTGTAAATTCAGTGGAGTTGCAAAATGGTGATATTCTAACTTTATTAGATCTTTTACATTTATTAATTAGAATACTTTATAAAGAGACACTTTCCTTCATCTATTATTTGGTTGGGACTACTCTTTGGCTATTCTTTGGTACAGTTAGGAAATTTTTTTTTTTTTTTCTTTTTTTCAGTTAGGAAATATAATGCCTGAATTTTTGTTCATTTGTTTCTTTTCTTCTTCTCTCCTCCTCCTTCTCCTTCCTCTTTTAAATTTAATTTTATTAAAGTTATTGAGGTGTCAATAAATTTAAATGCCTGAATTTTGATCTAATTAAAGTCAGGTAGTTTTCTTGAAGACAACTCTCAACATCATGATGCTCAAGAATGTTTTGAGTAAATGACTGTAACTATTATAATTCCATTAGTAAATTTTTTCTTCAGGCTAAACATTCCAAAATCCTTCAATAGTTTTTAATACATCTTAGCTTCAATTCTTTATTATCTTGGATGCTGTATTCTGAACCTTTTGTGTAATAATTTGTTAGTGTTCCTTTTAATATAACCACTTAATAGGAAGCAGCCCCATGTCTCTTGATACTAAATGATCTCCAAGATACATTCTAAGTGAAAAAAAAGAAAATATATACTATACAGTATGTCTATACTAAACTCTACCAATGTGGGAATGCAAAAAGTATATTACTTTCCTTGACCTATTGTTTCAAACTAAAACTTATTATTATTCTTATTTTTTTTTGTTGTTGGTTCCCTAGCTGGGAATTGAACCCAGGTCACAGCAGTGAAAGCACCAAAACTAATTAATATTAAACAGCATAATTTAGTGACTCTTGTAATACTCACAGAATCTGATTTCAGTCTGAAAACCAATGACTTTTAAGTTATCTTTCTACCTTTGTCTTTTATATGATTAACTTTTTAGTTCACAAAGCCATCTTTAGCAATAGCTACAGCTTCTTCTACCCTAAATATTACAAACTAATTGTTTTTATTGTTATTCAGAAGAACAAGCATACAGATGGCGTAAAGAAAGTCATTTCTTCTGTAGCCAGTATAACCCTGCAGATAGTTGTAGTATAATATAAAATGCCTTTCATTTATGATTTGTCTCAAGACCGCTGAGGGGTTGAAAAGCTCGTTAGTGTGTTTGCCCCATGCCAAATTTTTTGATAAAATCTCCTCTGAAGTTAGTATTCAGATTTTACTGCAAATTAACATTAGAAAGATTCCTGTCATGTATAGTTACAAATTAGTCCTTTCTTAGTTTCTGAAAGCACATCTATTAATAATAGTAGAATTAAGATTGTTGTTAAACAGCTGCTGTCAATGACCTCAAAGTGACCATTTAGCTAGGACTGATAGTTACAGTAATAGCTGTGTTAATATGGTAAATGAAAAACATTAACAATGTTTTTCTTAATACTAGTGAATTACTTTATAGCCATTGAATGTATGGAGTTTTAGATCATATTGCCTTGACATATTTTTCTAACCAGTTATATATAAGATAATATTTGTTATTGAGTATCACAACATATAAAATTTAGGTATGAGAGAAATCTCTTCACCAAAATATTATGTAGTTGGTATTTTGGTGAATAAGATTTCTCTCATACCTGAATTTTTAAAAGAATATTATGCAGAAGGTATAGTATTTTGTATATTCCATGCACAGAATGGGGGCTTGGATCCCAGATAAGGAAATGTACCTTCATATTAACATTATGCTCTTACTTAAATGTATTCCTTATTTGATTTTGTTCCTATTCAAATATTTTGCTTGTGCTCTTCCCAATTCTATTCTTTTCTGAATATGCTATAAATGACATAAATGATTTTTTGCAGTTTGCTTAATTTTATAGTCAGAAGTAAAAGTCTTATTACTTCAGACCTGTTAATAATTGAGTTGTCGTGATACATAAATTTTTTATCCTACCATTTAATGTACTTTGTGTTTGAGAGACTGTTAGCTGTTCAAATCTCTGAAGTCCCAAGTCTGTCTGGTTTTAGGATTCAGGGAATTATATAGAAATAAAAACTGTAAAAGCAGTCTTTTTTTAAAAACTTGGTATTTAAGAACCTATAGGCAGTAGGCAGGCTACATTATATATGGCATTATACCCTGTTACTGGGACCTTTTGAATTCTTGTGTGATATTTTTCAGCTTTGCTGGTTTCAATGATTTAAGAAATTAGAAAATTCTTCCAAAAAATTCTAAACAAAAGTTACCCAAGCATTGCCTCAAAGGGAATATGAATTCTATACGAGGAAGAAAGAAGTTAAAAGGTTTTGAAATTTGAGTTTATTTATAATATAAAAATTGAGTTATAAGAAAAAAATGATACAATAAAATTTCTCCAAAAATATAATATACAAAATATAAAATACAAAAATGAGACTTGTTTAATAGTAACACTCTCTGAATTTCCGATTTTAGGTAATGGAATATGAGAACAGGATTCGAGCATATTCCACACCAGACAAAATCTTCCGATATTTTGCTACTTTGAAAATAATCAGTGAGCCTGGTGAATCTGAAGTGTTTATGACTCCACAAGATTTTGTGCGATCCATAACACCCAATGAAAAACAACCAGAACGTAAGTTGCTAAAGTAAAAAGAAATATGTGATATTTATTTTATTATATGCTGCTTTCTTTCCATATATTGCCTAAACTTTATAGTTTAATGCTATAAATACATTCACTGTGTAGCTGCTGAATGTAAGCATTATGATAGGCTTCAGGAGTACAAAAAAGTGTCTTACAGTCTAATGTGGCAATCATTAACCAGGGTAAAGGATTGAGGAGATTGTATTCCTATAGCGAAGAAGTTCATTGCCGGTAATGCGAATGTTCCTGAAGGTGACACATTATATGCAACTGTCATCAAGTTACTCTTTAATGAGGGAGACAGAGATAGGAACAGGTAATTTCAAGAATGTAGTGATTTTTAAAGAATGAAGGTGCGTGGCAATGTAAAGAAGAAGGATTTAGCTAAATTTGAAAGTTAGGAGAATGGTTTCTAGAGAATATATCTAAGTTTGGATAAAGTTAGACAAACAAAGAATAGTTAGTGGAAGGATTTTTCATGTAGAGGAAACAGCCTGAACAAACAAGCTGTGAGAAAAGAAAATAAATGGTTTAAAATTATAAGTAAAAGGTAACAATTTACAAGTATATATGGGAGACATGTGGGGAAAAAGGTGGAGTAGAGAGCTCCAAGAATTAATCCTTCCACTGAAGCTAACATTGAGTTCCAAAAATGGAGAGAAGCGACATTTTTTGGGAACTTTTCGAATCTAATTAAAAAAACTTAGAGCAATCGGGTTGCTTAATGGAGAAAAAGGCAACTAAATTTTGGTAAAAAAACAAACAAACAAAAAACATGGCGTTTTGCTTACCTGCTTGCTGTGCTGTATTTCCCAGTCCAGCAGCAGCCCTGAGAATGGCAGTGTACACTCCTGGTGTGGCTTACTGGTGATGGGGAGTTCAGTGGCGTTGGGGGATAATACAGACTTTATTCTGAAAAAAATTGTGGTTGTGCATTTTGACTCATCTTGCAGCTCCCTGAGGGTCCAGCACAAAGGCTTGCCTTTTTTTTTTTGTTCACCTCAGGCTGTAGTGACTTCCCAGGTATCATCTACTGAAAAAATTTAAAGATATATACTACCCATAGCTACCAGGCCAAGAGGGGGCAGATGGAACAAGCAGCAGAAAGACTGAAAAACCTAGAAAGGAGGAAGCTGAGAAGGAAAACATTCAGGAAATAAGAGCTTTGAAGGACTACTGCATATACAGGGGGATCCTGTGCATGCTCAGGGCCAATTGCACACTTAGAAAGGACTTGAGTGAGCTTGTACCTCTTACTGATCTTTGTACTTCACATAAGAAAGAGGTGAAAGTTCAGGCAGAGTTGTAGGAGGTCTAGCTAAATGCCAAAGGAAGGCCCCAGCTCAGGGCCAGTCTGTGTACACTAGGAGAGTTGGAATGTTTTGTGCTTTGTTTTCATTCTTTGTGCCTCCAGCATTTAAGGAAATCTCTGTCGGGTCATTTGCTGACTGCTTAGATAGTGGAATAGAAACTTCAATGACAAATGTCAAGGAATACAGTCTTTGAAAAAATCACTAAAAGTGATAACACTAGTCCACAAGTTACAACACCAAACCCTGGCAATGGGGAAAAAATTGATTTCTGTAATTACCTTCAAAATTTTCTTTTGCACGTCACTTTCCCATTTTCCCACCACCATTTATTGAAGAGGCTTTCTTTCCTCCTAGACCAGTGGTTCTCAACCTGTGGGTCGCGACACTAGAAAAAGAGGGCAAGATTGGAGAAATCAAGGAATAAAAACGATATGATATATTGTAGACTCTTCGTTAACTGGAATTCAACCAGCAAAAAAAATCAAAGAAATAATACTACCTTTATCCAGCATGGGTATTGGTTAACTGAGAGGCTACTGTATGGAAAACAAATAACAGTATGTCAGAAGCAAGTCCTTTTTTAAAAATTCTTATCAGTTATCACTTTAAATGTAAATGAATTAAACTCACAAGTTAAAAAACAGAGATTGACAGGAAAAATACTATGATCTGACTATATACTGTTTACAAGAGACTCACTTTCGATCCAAAGACACAAATAGGTTGAAACTAAAAGGGTCAAAAGTAATCAAAAGAGAGTTGAAGTGACTATATTAATAAGTAAGATAGATTTTAAGTAAGAAATTGTTACAAGAGACAAGGACATTATATATTGATAAAAGGGCCAGTTCATCAAGAAGACTAAATATGCATGCCAGATGACAGACCACAAAATATATAAAGGAAACATTGATAGAACTGAAGGGAGAAATCATTCAATAATAAGTGGAGACTTAAGTATGCCCATTTCAACAATGGATAGAACATCTACACAGAAGGTCAGTAAATGGAGGATTTAACACTATAAAGCAACTAGACCTAATAGACATTCACAAAACACTCCACTCAAGAGCAGCTGTGAATACACATTCTTCTCTCAGGAGAATACACATTCTCCTGAATAGACCAGATAGACCACATTAGGCAACAAAACAAATCTTAATTAATTTTAAAAGATTAAAATCATGCAGAGTATCTTTTCTGGTCACAGTAAAATGAAGCATTCCATCAATAACAGAAGGAAAACTAGAAATTAATAAATCTGTAGAGATTAAGCAGCACACTCTTAAACAACCAGTGGATTAAAGAAATCACAGAGAATTTTGAAAATACTTTGAGATGAATGAAAAGGAAAACAGAACTTACCAAAACATATGTGTTGCTGCAAAAGCAGTGCTCAAAGGGAAACACAGCTGTAAACATCTACATTTAAAAAGAAGAAAGATCTCAAATCAATTTCTTAACTTTATACCTTATGGAATTAAAAAAAAAAGAAGAGCAAACAAAACCCAAAAATAGCTGAAATAAGAAAATAATAAAAGTTAAAGTAAGATAAATGAAATGGAAAAGAGAAAAATAGAATCAATGAAACAAAAAGTTGGTTCTTTGAAAAGATCGACAAAACAAACCTTTATCTAGACTGATTAAGAAAAAAAGAGAAGAAGCAAATAGCTAAAATCAGAAGTGAAAATAGGGACATTATTGCCTACTTTATGGAAGTAAAAATGATTATGAGAGAGTATTATGAACAATGGTGTACCAACAAATTGGATTACCTAGATAAAATGGACACAAACTACCAGAAGTAAAAAAAAATTCTTACAGTACAACAAAAAGACAAACAGCCCAATTAACAAATATGTAAAGCACATGAATAAACATTTCTCCAAATACAATATACAGATGACCAATAAGTACATGAAAAGATGAAAAGAAGCAAGTTCTACCTATTGATTGTGTCCATGGGTTATTTGTTTGTTTGTTCATTTCTTTTCTCTTTGTTGCTTTCAGTTTTATATTCCGCATATGAGTGAAGTCATACAGTTCTTTGTTTTTCCTGTCTGGCTTATTTCACTAAGCATGAGGATCTCCAGGTCCATCCATTTTGTTGCATCTTTTCTTACAGCTGAGTAATATTCCATTGTGTATATGTACCACAGCTTCTGTATCCAGTCATCTGTCGCAGGGCACTTTGGTTGTTTCCATGTTTTGGCCACTGTGAACAGCGCTGCGATGAACATTGGGGTACATAAGTCTTTGTGGACAAAGGTTTTCAAGTTTTTTGGGTAGAAGTAATTAGTACCTTGATGTAATGAAAAGAACACCATTCCAGGAAGAGTCTAGGTTTCTAGTTTAGCTCTACTGTTGAATAGATTTGGATACGAATTTTTATCCTCTTTATCCTCTCAGAGCCTCACTTGTCATATGTAAAATAAAAAGTTGGTATCTTTTAGAACTGGCACTGTGTCTAAAAGTAGGGCAAAATTTTAATTCCTGTGGTCTTTGAACAATAGTGTGGCTAAACCATCTCGTCCATTTAATTGGATGATTGAAAACAAAACTGAGAGCTGTCATTTCATGTTTCACTGGAGTTATAATCAATGACTAAATATTTTTTTTCTCTTACAGATTTGGGCCTTGATCAATATATAATAAAACGCTTTGATGGAAAGGTGAGCAAACTATGACACTTAGGATATATATCCTGTTTACTAAGAAGATTTTAAAGTTTCTCTAGAATTATTTGTAAGATATTTCTGATTGCCTGTTTATCTTATCAAAAAAGTATGTTGCTTAGGTTGGGAGGCCTGTAAGTACCTTCAAATGCTTCTACAGAAAGAATCAAGCAGAAGATTTTTCTTGGTTCTTGTATTTTTTCATACACGGGAATGCTCATGGGTTGACTGCTGCTTATATTAAGGGCTAATGCAGTATATTTTGACATTTGAGTTTTAATTCAAAAGCCATCATAAAAGTTAACAAGCTGCCCAATATTACATTTCTTAGAAAAAAACATTTGATTTGATCTTCCTCAAACTTTGACAGTATATGCAGCAATCTTAACTAAAAAATTACAGAAATCTTTGCTAGTACTTTCTTAATAATTATGAAGACTGTCCCAAAATTTACATATAAGTTTGCATTATACTTACTTTCATTTCTTAATTTTATGCCTGAATAAATCATATATTAAATCATAAGTATAGAAAATGAAGCTTTCAATTTTATTATCTCAAAGCAGTTAGTTAAACATGTTTTTCCCTTTCAGGCTGAATACTCCAAAAAGAAAAAGAACATATTACACAGGGTCAGAAAGAAAAGTAAAAGGTCAATTTTAAAGAGGAGGAAGAAAGAAGAAAGAGCCAGGAATGGCTCTACAAAGCCTAAAGTGAAGGAAATCAGCAGGAAAATCATAAAGTGGATGGAAAAGGCAGGATCACAAAAGAGGGTTTCTAGATGGGTAGAGGTCAGGGTTAGTAAAAACTGATCTTGCAGGAATGTGTCCCTCCTGCACCATTAGATAAACTCCATATACTGGTAAGGTGAAGATATAAGTGCTAAGGTCTTTTGCAGAATTGGAAAGAAGGAGTGGCTATCTTGTGAGTGAGCTCAGACAAGGCTTCCAGGCTAAAAATTACCTTTCCCAGTCAGGTGGCATAGTGCCTCCATCTATGGGTATCTTCTTTTTAAAGTCACATATTCTAAAAGAAACAATGATAAAAAAAAAAAAAAGGAAAGGCATTGAACTTGACGTTTCCTAACCTAGGTTCAAAGTCCTGGCTCTGTTTTGGGACAGCCACATCTTTCCTCTGATCTGTGTTGTCTCTGCTTTATGTATGATAAAGTACCATATCCATGATAGGGGTTACATGCAGACACTGATGTCAGCACCTGATTTCAGAATCTCTGGTAGGTCGGGTCCTTGTCTTATCCGTTTTTGGATCACTCAGAATCTACCACGTGCCTGGCACACAGGAGGTGACCGACCAGTAAATGTTTGATGACTTGGGAAAAGTCAACTAGTCAATCACATATTCCTTGGAGGTATGACTCACTAAGTCAGTAATATCTTATAGCAAAATCAGTTTAACAGAACCCTTTTTTGTGTATGTGTGGGGGGGTCACTGAAAGAATCCAGAGTAGCATGAGCATGTAGTCACCTGTTGTACACACATAAACCTGAAAAACGCAAAGAAGTTAAATATGTTCAAGTTGAAAAGCTAATTTACATGTTATAAGGGGAATTTCCATTTTTAGAGCTCCCCCAAATGCAAAATCCCTAATAGTAACTCATAGTTCATACATGCTCTTTAATTTTTCCTGTTTTAGCCAGTAACTATCCACTTGATGCTAAAAATTTGCAGGTTTTGGCAAGACTGATAGGCTCTTCCTGTGTTTCAATTGTATTAAATGTATGAGCTCTACATTTCTTATCATTGGTGTCATTTGCATTTTTCTAATATCACTTATTTTTATAAAATAACGAGTAAAAGGCAATAAATGTAAAAGTATTTAAAAGTATTTGAGTGCCCACCTTGCTGTGGAATTGTAAATGGCAGTGCTTCTGTCTTTGGAAGGCAGACTCAATAGATTATAAATTGCAGATGTTTGTATACTAACACATAAAATTCTGAAATCAGAGTAGGAAAGGCAAGATTTAGGTATATCATTGTATAGTGTTTGAAAGTGTGCTTTGTATGAAAGAGAATAGAGAAATGGGAGACTCATGTAAGGTGGTGTAGAATTGAGTCCATGACCCTGAGCTAGCCAGCTTGTCCCCTAGCAATAGTGCACACAGATTTCTCTTTCATCCACATTATACATATTTAATCCCTTCATTTAAATCCTTTTTTTTTTCTGTTTCTGTTTTACATTTTTTTTTGAGATTTTTCAATTACATTTTACATACAATATTATAATGGTTTCAGGTGTATAGCACAGTGACAAGTCATTGATAAAACTTACTAAATCTTCATCCTGATACATCTGGTTCCCCTCTAACACTATACATAGTTATTACAGTGTTGTTGACTCTAGGCCTTATGCTGCATTTTACATCCCTGTGACTATTCTGTGACTATGAATTTATACTTCTTGATTTCTTCCCCTTTTTTACCCACCCCTCTAGTTCTCTTACTACCCCAACAAATCTAGTACCCATCTGACACCACACAAAATTACTGTAACCTTATTGACTATATTCCCATATTATACTTTATCCCCAACCAAACTGAACTTGTCCTTCCCTTTCCCTCATTTTACCCACTCCTCCCATCTTGAAGTCCCTGTAACATTCTCTGTAGTACTGGTTTGGTGGTGGTGAACTCCTTTAGCTTTTTCTTGTCTGAGAAGCACTTTATCTGTCTGTCAATTTTGAATGCTAGCCTTGCTGGATTCATTATTCTTGGTTGTAGATCCTTGGTTTTCATCACATTGAATTTTTTCTGCCATTCCCTTTCTGGCCTACAACGTTTCTGATGAAAAATCAACTGAGAGTTGAATAGTTGTCCCTTTATAAGTTACTACTTGCATTTCTCTTGTTGCTTTTAGAATTTTCTCTTTTTCTTTAACTTTTGCCATTTTAATTATGATGTGTCTCGGTGTGTTCCTGTTTGGGATCATCTTGTTTGGGACTCCCTGTGTTTCCTGGGCTCTATTTTCAGTCAGTAGTTCTTAAAATAAATTCTCAATCGCTTGCTTTTCCTCTTCAGATTCTGATAATCCTATGATGCGAATGTTGTTACTCGTAATGTCCCAGAGGAATCTCAAACCATTCTCATTTTTTTGGATTTTTTTTTCCTCTATTTGTTGTTCTAACTGGGTTTGTTTTTTGCTGGCTTTTCTTGCAAATCACTGATTTGTGCTTCTGCTTCATCTAATTTGGTGATTTCTTTTGTTCCATTGTTCATTTCAGTTTTTGCAATTTTCATCTCTGCCTGGTCCTTTTTAACGGTTTGTATGTCATCCTTTATGCTAACTATCTCTCTGTTGAAATTAAGTTTCCCGAACATTTTTGTAATTGTTGCTTTGAGCTGTGTTTCTGATGGGTTATCTGTCCCCATCTTTTACTTTGATTGTTGTTCAATTTATTTTGAGCTCCTTTTCTCTGGTTTCTAATTCTGGCAGCCTCTGTGTTTGTAGATACTCTGCTCCTTAACCTGACAGTCGCTGCTGCAGTTTCTTTGGTGTTCCTTGCTAATACTGGGTGGGCAGAAGTCTGTGGGAGAGAGGCAGAGGCAGTTCGCGCCTTTGTTTTCTTCCTGGGGCTGCGAGGCTGTGCAGTTAGTGTGGGCGTAATTAACGGCTTTCTGTTCTTGGTTTGTTCTGATGACTGCCCTGAGCCTTTGGGGTCAGTCTTATATGCTGACCTCTCAGACTGTGCTAGTTGTGGGCTGAGAAATGTGCATGCAGCCTGATCTTTCTTTCTCCTTCCCGACTGGAGGCAGGTTGCACTCCCATTCCTCACCACCCCCCTCGCTCCCCCTCTTCTTGGAACCGGAGTGAAGATGGGCTGCTGTGTCTCGCAGACCCGGTCTACACCTCCTGGAAGCCAAAGTGAGGTCTGGTTGTGGTTTCTCACCTCTGGGCCTCCTTTTCTGTGTCCTGCAGACCAAGTGAGGTCTAGGACACTCACCTTCTTCCTCCTCCCTCCTCTAGTGGTGGAGCTCCAGGCCAAGACCTCTGCAGGGCCCTCTCTCTTCACTTCCCTCTTTTATTTCTCCTTTGTTTGTCCCTCTGACCACCTGCAGGTACTTCAGTGTGATGAGTGGTTTCTTAGCTGTGATTATTGTTGTGTGTTGAGTAGGGACTCCTTAATTGAGTTATAGATGTTTTATTAGTTGTAATCTCCATGGGAGTTTTTAAGAGGTCCCTCTCATGCCACCATTTTGTTGCTGTCCTAAATCCTATTTTAATTTTCATCAAATTTATTCTTAAGGTCTTGTTTTTGAGTAAAGGTTATGCTTCTTAAATAGGATTTTTAAACTTAGTTTACTTCTAGTTTATGTCTTTATGAATTGTCTTTTATTTCGTATGGAGTTTAAGAAAGTAATTTTGATACTGTTCTTAAGCCTTAATATAATGAAGAACACAAAATTCATTCTTTTTGATTAGTTTAGAAGTTTTCCAGGGATTTTTGCCATGTCTAAAATCCTTCACTTGACAACTATAAGGATCAATGCTTATTCAACTGTCGATCTTATTATTTTCCTTTGGATCTTCATGACTCTTGTTCTCACAATCAGAAAATCTTCTTAAGTAGCAGTTTCTAAAGTATATAAATCCTAAAACAATTATTGAATTGTTGAAAAAAACAGATGTGTGTGGTTATTATAGTAAATTTTATATATGATGGCCAGAAATGTAGTAGAAACCTAATACCCTAGAGGAATTTTCTTTTAAACTTGCTTTGATTTTTAAATGGATAATTTTCTCTCTCTCTTTTTACCTTAGAAATTAAACTGGTTATACATTGCTTAAAGAAATATTGACTCCCATACTCTTATCCCCCACTTTTTTTAACTTTTAACACACCATTTAATAAATTCCATCATTTGACCAGTAAGAAATACCAGTTTATTTTATTGCCTTCTAATTGAGTTACACTTTAGCCTTTTTGTCATTGAAAGCAAGAACAAATGTAAAAATAGTATCACTTTCCTGGCGTGTTTTCTCATTTATGCTTGATTTTCATACAACCTTTGGAAGTAAGTAGAAAAGAATGGCCCAACTAATCTAGACAAATAATTTAATAATTATTTCTTGCTTTGATACCTGTCATCTTTTCTCCTATTCTGTTTGACTAGAATATTCCCTTAAGAAGTAAAAGAACCTGGGAGTTCCCTGATGGTGTAGTGGCTTAGGGTTTCGGCGCTGGCGCTGTCAGCGCTGCGGCCTGGGTTAGATTCCCGGCCAGGGAACTACCCACATACCAAAAAAGCAAAAACAAAACAAACAAACAAAAAAAGAAGTAAAAGAACCATTTCTTTTTCACTTGATAGTCAATGAAACTGAATTCGGTTAAGCAGTTTTTCAATTGGGGGGAGGATATTTTTCCAGAGCCTATCATTACCTTATGTTAATGTACCCTCACCCCAAAATACTAGCAATTTTCTTGGTACAAAAGTCAAGAAATACATTATTATTGGCACTTGTGTCATATATGCATTTCAGAACTATCTACTAGCACAAGCCATGTATGAAGAAGCTATAGTCAGTGGCCTTTGGTATTAAGAATATATTTTGTCAATAAGTGATATTTTTTAAAATATTTAGACTAGTTTTAAAAGTTTAAAGACCCCAAGGCTTGAAAGAGTTAAGACTTTCTCTTAGAGGATATTTACAAATCATTATAAATAGTATGTTAGCATCATTATACATATGATAATATGAAATACGGTCTGGCTTTTGTTTTAGTACAATATGTCACTTAAAAAAAATACCCTCCCCTCACAATTTCAATGCACGCTCCTTATAATTTGTTAATGCAGTTATTTCATGACTTGGATTTTTTTAAAATGAAAACTATATTTTTTCTGGGTTTAAGTTTTATCATCTAATAGTCTATAAAAACAAAGCATAATTTCTAAGTGGAGCCTTTATGTAACATAATCGTCAATTTTTTTTTCATTTAATCATTTAGTTGCTGTCTTTTATTGATGTGGTTATGCTCCTTATTTCTGTTTTCTTACCCCTCCTTTTTGCTCTCAGCATACCAAAGATAGAAATTATGTTTTGTATTTTGTTTCTGTTGCATGCAGTAGACAACTTTCACCAGATTAAGTACCATCTTTTTTTTTAATTACAGTAGAAAACTTCATGATCTAGGTGAAACTGTTTCTTAAGCAAAGAATACCAACATTCCAGAGTGGTTTTTGGTGTAATCCTCCTCTCTCTTCTGAAAATTAAGCTTCACACTCTTTTTCTGGTAACAAGGAATTGCGCATTGAAACTAATTGTCCGTTATTATCATCCCACCATGTATTTATATTGTAGAAAATAGATTTTTTATTCTTTGCTTCTTATCCAGTTACTTTTTTCCCTAGCCCCTCCTGAACATTTCAGAAATGATGCCTCCAGGTCGAGATTTTTATTATTTCTAATTATAGTCCCCTTAGAATCTCTCCAATTTGGAAGAAAAAATTAATGTGTGTTTTATTTTCATCTCCTTTATGATACATGCCATAGTACTTATTCACATGGAACAGAAAAACACTATCAAATTAAAATGAAAATTGTCCACGTTCAGTTAAAGGAGGTAAAAGTATGGTTAAAGCCAGAAAACACTAATTATAGTATTTATAACAGAAAAGATGATCAGTAGAAAAAATGATAGGGGCCATAATTAAAAATCAAAGTTTTAATATAACTGAATGCTTTTAATTGCTTATTAATGCTCTTAGTGCTCTATTCAAGTTGTGATTATTACTTCATATCACAGGTAATATATGAATCTGGAATAAAGTCAAGTATAGTATTACTCCTTGACATGTGTACAGTAGACTCTCTGTTAACTGGAACTCAAGCAACCGGCAAAATCTCAGGCAACCAGTAAAAGTGTTTTACCATTTGCTTGAGAGTGCCGCCTTAAGTACTATGCTATACCACCTTTCATATATCTAAGCTATTTGTCTATATATGATCTGTTTGTAAATAGAAATCTCCCTTGTCAGATAGTTACTTTATTTCACTACCGGACTTAATGCTGTTTGTGCAAAAAGCAAAACTGGATGTTTCACTTCTTTTTGCTAACATTATTGAACTTAATTTTTTTCTGCTTTGGTAAAGTACAGCTAGAAACCCATAATTAACCTGAGAAACCACATGGTGTTTCAATTTTAAGAAAGTAAGAGGTATACAAATTTTAATACCTGAACGTAAAAAATCAGAATTTCACTTTTATTGTTACTCTGTTATTTGCTTCATTATTTTCTCATATGCCACAAACACCAACTGAAAAATGCATTTTTAAAATTTTCATTAAAGCCATCACTTTTTTAATTTTTTAAATTTTTATTAAATGTATTGGGGTGACATTGGTTAGTAAAATTATGTACATTTCTTTAATACATCATCTATGTATTCAGTTGTGTATTCACCAACCAGAGTAGTTCTCCTTCCATCACCATGTATTTGACCCCCTTTACCCTCTACCACTCTTCCCTCCCTTACCCTCTGGTAACCACGAAACTGTTGTCTGTGTCTATGAGTTTTTATATCTTTTTTGTCTTGTTTATTTGTTGCTTTCAGTTGTATATTCCACATCTGAAGTCTTACGGTTATTGAGCTTCTTGACTTTTTCTGTCTGTCTTACATTGCTTAGCATGATTATATCAAAATCCATCCACATTGTAGCACATGGCAGTATTTGATCTTTTCTTATGGCCAAGCAATATTCCATTTTATATATGTACATGCTCTTTATCCTATCATCATCTCATTGTGGTTTTGATTTGCATTTCCCTAATAGCTAGTGAAGTTGAGAATGTTTTCATATATCTGTTGGCTGTTTGTGTATCTTCTTGGGAGAAGTGTCTGTTCAGGTCCTCTGCCCATTTTTTAATTGGATTGTTTGTTTTTTTGTTGTTGAGTTGTATGAGTTCTTTATATATTTTGGATATTAGCCTCTATCGGAGGTGTCGTTTGCAAATATCTTCTTCCATTCAGTTGGTGGCCTCTTTGTTTTGTTGATGATTTCTTTTGCTGTGCAGAAGCTTTTTAGTTTGATATAGTCCCATTCATTTATTTTTGCTTTTTCCCTTGCCTTTGAGGTCAAATTCATAAAACCCTCTCTAAACTCAAGATCTGTAAGTTTAGTATTGAAGGTTTCTTCTATGCAATTTATTGTTTCAGATCTTATGTTTGTATATGGTGACAGCAGTCTAGTTTCATTCTTTTGCATGTGGCTTTCCGATTTTCCCAATACTATTTATTGATAAGGCTTTCTTTTCTCCATCTTATGTTTTTGGCTTCTTCATTGAAAATCATCTGCTTCTATTATATGTAAGTTTATTTCTGGGTTCATAGTTTTATTCCATTTGTCTGTGTGTCTTTTTCTGCCAGTACCATACTGTTTTGATTATTGTTGTGTTGTAGTATAAATTGAAGTCAGGAATTATGATACCTCCAGCCTTGGTTTTTTTTTCCCTCAGGATTGCTTTGGCTATGTGATTCCATGCAAATCTGTTGATTTTTTGGTCTACATCTTCAGAAAATGTCATTGGGATTTTGATGGGGATTGCATTAAATCTGATATATTGTTTTGGGTAATATGATCATTTTAACTATGTTGATTCTTTTAATCCATAAACATAGAATGTCTATTTCTTTGTATTTTCTTCAATTTTTTTTAATAATGTCTTACAGTTTTCAGTGTATAAGTCCTTCACATCCTTTGTTTATTCCTAGATATTTTATTCATTTTGTAGCAGTTGCAAAAGGAATTCTTTTTTTCTCTTTTTCTGAAATTTCATTGATAGTATATAGGAATGCAAGGGATTTTTGTATATTGATTTTTTATCCTGCAATTTTACTGTATTTATTGTTTCTAATAGTTTTTATTTTTGGTGGAGTCTTTTGGGTTTTCTGTATAAGGAATCACATCATCTGCAAAACGTGACAATTTAACTTCTTCGTTCCCAATTTGGATGCTTTTATTTCTTTCTTTTGCCTGATTGCTCTGGCTGGGACTTGCAGTACTATATGTTGAATAGCAGTGGTGACAGGGGACATCCCTCTCTTGTTCCTGATTTTTGAGGAAAAGCTTTCAGGTTTTAACCAGTGAGTATGATGTTAGCTGAAGGTTTGTTGTATATGGCATTTATTATGTTGAGGTACTTTCCTTCTATACCTATTTTATTAAGTATTTTAATCATAAATGAATGTTGTATCTTGTCAAATGTTAAAGCCATCACTCTCAAAGTGAGCACTGTCATCTGTATTTGAAAAATTGGATCTTGACTCATTGTGATCAAGATAATGGAGAAAATAATGTTTCTCTGACAAACAAAACTTTTGCTCTTTCAAATATTGATTGGTTGTGTGTTGAATGTAGCATCATTTGAATGGGGCTGCTCATTATAGTCAGCCTTTAGATCAGCAAAAGTTTAGAATGTAATTGCATCACTGAAGTGAACTTAGAAACTGATTCAGCATTTCAAGAAAACCTTTGACACCTCTTATTATACAATTTTCTGTTTTATTTTTATTCTAAGATTTTTCATCTTCTTTTCTATCCAGAGGTTTTGAAACAAGTTTAAAACCATTTTAAGTTATTTTAAAGTCATTTTCTCATTTTGCTCTCTTTTTACAAATTAACAATGTTAGTTCTTTTGTACATACCCTAAGAAAATTTAGCTTTGGTGTCTAAAATATATTTTAAGGGATTTTCATTTTGAGACTCTCAGTATTTGACAGCTGTATATAAATGATTGGTTAATGTCGTAAGTATACTGAATTGAGTATGAAAATACATTATGGATTGCTGTACTTCTTAGTGTGTAATAAATAGTACAGAAGGAAGAGAGTTTGACTTTGGATAGAGACAGTCCTATATTAAAATATAACCTCTCTGAGTGTCAGTTACTTTCTTAGTAAAATCAGGGCAATAAGTAAAGCATCTGGCTCAACAGATTACATCTATGTTTCATGACTTTACTCAGTTTATGAAAGGAGTTAGCTGCTATCATATATATCATCTCCTTCATTGGTTTGTATGAAATAGTATGTCCTCTACATAATTGCTCTTTCCATGGTTCTTTCCTTCCCTGTTAGATCATGTGTAAAAACCTACTTGTGCTATATGTCATGAGCAATTGACTGGAATTAAATAGCTAGTCCATGAACTGAAGAGAGATCTCTGGTTTGATTCTCATATATGAGTTGTCCTGTGTTCAGAGTAGTTTATCTCACCCTTGTCATCATTCCTAGCCTTAGGCTTATAAATTGCTAAAAGCAAATATGTTTTACTCAAGCACTTTTAGCATGCCTACTAAGCTTGGTTTGAGAAGTATGGGAAATTCAGGGCAAATTGTATTTCACAGCCAGTGAAGTTTATTTCTTGAAAAGTATCTTTAAAATCATTTGATATTTGAAGATATTGGTGTGGTACCCAGCTAAATTAGCTAACCTACACTGCTTCATCAAATGCCAACCTCCATGATGGCTGGCTTTTCATTACTAACATGAATAATACTTTATTTAGTGCAACATAATTTGCAGGAGATCTGTTTCTCATTGCCATTCTGAACCCATCCTTAGAGTAGTTACTAATCCTCTGAACTCATCCAAGGTTGGCGGCCTACATGCTAATATGAGTGGTAAAACAATGAATTTGCCATGAAGTTAAAAAATATTATGTCCATGAAATGATAGTAAGATAATCCTAATAGAAAACCTTAAAGAAATGCTTTGACCACCATGAAAAAAAAATGAAATGTTTGCTTTTTCTTTTCTTTAAGAAATAGGTAATTATTTGTGTGTTTTCTTCTTATAGTAATATAAAGGTTTTTTTTACAATTCTATGTTTCATTTTGGGGAGGTTAGGAATTGGGTTGTTGGGGTTTTTTTTTGTTGTTGTTTTGTTTTGTTTTATTGTACCTAGCAAATAATATATAAAACATTTCTATGTATTCCTCATTTTCTCTTTCCAGGTGTTCAGTGACTTTTATTACAGATCTTAATTAGTCCTTAAATATATATTTGCTTTGGAAGTTTTTGTTCATATAATCAAATAATGTCAATTTTTTTCTTTTTCTTATCTTCTGATCAGGATTTCTGGCAGGTACTGACTTAGCAGCATGTGCTTTAAATTGATTAATTTTCCCAAATCCATAGTAATGCTTCAGGGACAAAAGTTCAGTTCAGTGCATGCTCATGTCCTTTCCCTGCTCCCTTCAGAGAATGTCACTTTAAATTAGCATACTTTATCTTTAATATGACAATTCCAACACTGTGGAAGTCCTTGAGAGTATAGTAGTACCTAGCATAATTTAAAAGGAGGTTTTAACATTATATGTCACACAAAAGGCCAAGAAACTGTTTTAATCACTATAGTTGTATAAGGGATAGTCAGTTAATTGAGTCATTTGAAGTCTTAGTTGGGATGCCATGTTCCTAGTAGAACTGTAACAGGAATGGTGAAACAACAGTAACTTCATGTGAAAAATTAAGTTTTTTCTTTTGAAATTTCTTACATAATAAATACAGATAAGCAGTTGCTTAGTTTCATTTTGCTCAATTAAATGGCTTAAGGGGAAAGAGGTGAAGCATTTAGAAAGACTTCATTATTTTGCTTTTTTGAGCTAATCAGCAACTTGAACCTGGTAAAGCTAGCAAATAAATACATGAAGAAAACCTTGTAGGCTTACAAAGGAGAATTTGAAAAACATGCCTAAGAAGTACTTTTTAAATTGATTTTCAAGAGCTTAGACTCTTTAATTATAGCTTATAGATTATTAAAATTTATTTATTTAAAAAAAATTACTTGTATTTCCTAATAAAAATATAAACTAAACTGAATTACATTTCATGGTTTAAAATAATTATGATGTCATTCATGAAGATCACAAGGTGCTCTTTATTTTTATAGAACATTTTTCTGGTGCTTCCTTGTTTTTAAAATGGGATATAGCTTTAGTAGTGTCATTTCCACACCCCAAAATAATCATCCTGTTTGTTATTGGTGCAATAGATTATCTTATCTTTGCCTTTAGCTGCATTGTGGTACAAACCAATACTTATATAACTATGTCAAATAATTTATTGATAATTCCATTGTCAAGTTTTATAATCCTGGGAATTCTATTTTAGAATAGCTATAGCACAACCATAGCGCTAAGGAGAGTAATCAGATGAGATGCTAACACCTGTGATTAGGGAAAGCCACTTCTCATTCTCTATTTGTGGCAGGACCGTTTGTAGGAGCAGCTAAAAACACTTCTACTCCTTTGATAATTGGATCTTTTAAGGTTTAAAGATTTAAAATGACTTGCCTCAGATAGATGTTTGTCCTTCCTAGAAAGTGAAGAGGAAAGAGTTAGGAATTGTAAGTGCTTGGAAGTCTGTGGAATCCACAGCATTGAATAGTCAACCACCACCGTTGACAAAAGAGCACCAGTCTTCTTTAAACTTTGACTTTGTTGATCAAGGATTCAAAATCAAGTTTTACTGTATTCTTAAGAATATCTTGTTAATAAGCTTTTTATATTAAAAATAATGCATTTTTTTCTTAGAATAAGTAGTAGGGGAATTATTTACCTATATTAGGTTCTATAGATGTCACTCATTTTGGTGACATTAGTGTAAATTCGTTAAGTTTCCAAAGGTCAATGAACATAATTACTCTGTAGAAGAGGGCTTTCTTGCTTGCTTCTTTACAGGGATTTGTCCCTTGCATGCTAAGTACCTGTTGCCTGTGGAGGCCAGATTCACTTTGTTTTTCTCATAGCATAGAGTGCTATTCTTCAGATGCAGCTTATGAATGGTGTAAATATTTACTATACTGCTGTGAGGAGTATCCATATGTCTCTTTCCAGTCTCTAAGTTCAACCACTACTGAAGTCTGTTAATTTAACCATGTGTTTGATTATCCAGGTTGAAAAAAGAAACAATAATATAATCATTAAGAGCTCCTAAAGAAGATGTAGTTTGGTTGTCCCAGATATTCAGAATTCTTTTACGATGTCTTTAAATACATTTTTATTTTAGATTTTGTTATGTTTGAATTCGGGGGTCAACTGAATCCATTTGATTTATCATTGTTGATTTGAAAACATAAACATGACTAATCATTACATTTCTAACACCTTCATATTTAGCTTTCATCATAAAACAAGATTTGAAAATTCACTTTGACATCAGAGTACTTGGTTCCAGACTCACTTTTTTTTTCTTAGTATTTTAGCAGAAACATTCTAGCATGTTTTAAGGCTACACAACTAAAATTCTATGAAAGCTACTCAAAACAGTTTATTTCTCCTATTCTGGTATAAGTGGGTTCTCAGCCAAAAAATTTATTGATGAGCTTTGGTTGCAGAAAATGTGTGATGAGAGTTCTCGCTTTGCATATTTGTCTTTGCAATGATGTGTTTTTAAAAGTTTTAAACTTAAAAACTTGTCTGATTGCAAATTAATCTAAGGTTTATTAATGAGGATATAAAGAGCCATTCTTGATATGATACTCATTTTGAAAATGATTAAAATATTCATTTGAACAAGTTAAGCCATAAAAATACGATAAGCACCTACATCATTAGCTAGACTTTCCTCTTCAACTTAAAGATAACCAGGCTGATGCAAGCTAAGCCCCAATGTTAATATTTTACAATAGTAAACTATGTTTTGCTTCAAAAATATTCAGTTCCCCTTAACAATTTCAGAAATTGCAAACAATATAGATACCTGATATATTTCTGTGTATGTGATATAACATAACATATAATGGCTCATGGCATGAGTTCTGGAGTCAGACTATGACTTGTCCTGCCACTTTATAGCATTGTCACCTTGGGCTACTTCTTTAACTTCTCTAAACCTCAGCTTTCTCATCTGTAAAGTGTTGATAATACTATCACCTACCTCATAGAAATGCAGTGGGGATTTAAAGAGATAATGTAAGTGCCTAGTACAATGCCTGACATAGAATTTGCAAACTACAATTTTTAAATTCTTTAAATGTCTTTAACGGTCAGTGGTGTTCATAGAATACCTGTAAATATTTTATTTCAAAATGACTTAAAAATTGTTCATTTAAAGGGTTTCCTAGGGGATGATAGTTACTATAACAGTGTATATCAGGGGTATAAATGGTGATCCTCAGTAACTCTTTTATTTTTTGTTCCGATGATGCATTTTTTGGTAATAATTTTTTCCAAATGGGAGGTGAAATATTATATTAGGATATTTTTCAAATCTGTATTTGAGGTTGTTTTTCCATGAAGTGGTAGTCTTTTATATCCCAAGTGACTGAAACCAAGACTGCTACTGAACTCAGGACAGTTCTTTTCAGCACTGATCAATTTAAGTGGCCAAAGTTCAAAATTAAATTTTTAAATTTAGGTAACAGATAATCAATAGTAGTAAAACATTGATTCTTTCACCTAGAGAAAGAATCTGCACACTTTAAAGTAAATGTGCAGGCTTAATGTGGTAGGAAATAATGGAGTTGGTGATTTTCCCCTTGTAGGGTTTTAATAATACCTCATGAGATACTGAGGAATGAAGTAAATCACTTCAAAAAGTTGTATTACTTCCTTGGAGTTAATGCTATTCCAGTACTTTTGAATTTTTATCATTGCTTTAATCAGATCTTCTGCCACTGTTTTGTTTTATTTTTTAAGCATCTTCATTTGTATCCATTTATTCTATAGCCATGTTGTTAATGAAGTAGGAAAATATTTGCTCTTTGCTAGGTATTCGGAGTTATTCTCAGAGTGAAAGTGGTTAGAATTGAGACTGAAAAGAGAATGGTTTTCTGGCAGAATGAAGTTTACAGTATCTTAAGCATTCACCTTCCACAGTTTGTTGCACAGTAATTTGTTTGCCTCAAAAGCAATATTACCTTAGAAAAGACTGGAAACTATGAGTCAGGAGGAGGAGAAATCATAAACTACTCTAAATTAGAACATCTCACTTTATTATTTATCTAACATATCCCCAAATTGTACCTTTCTGTAAATTCCTATATGGGATGGGAGAAGAATAACACATATTTAAGTGTGCAACATTTTCTGTTTGATTTGAAATAGTGTGATTGTTTAAGATCAATATCCTACTAAGGCTTTGGCATCTTACCTATGCAGCAACTAAATAATGATTTATAAACATTAATTGCATGAGAAAACTGCTTAATTTTCTCTTTCTTTCTAACACTCCAGCCCTCTCTTCCAACTTTAGGTAGAAAAACTGTTTATCATTTGGAGGTGATAGGCCAAAATTGCATTTTCGAGAAGAAGCATGTTATTATCATTAATTTGTTTTTGAAGTACAACTTCAACTATTTCTTGAGGGATTTACATAGACTTTGAAATGTATTTCAGCAATCTAGAGGAATGTTAATATTAAAACAGTTCAATTATTTCAGTCTCATAAAGAATGCACCTTAATTTAAATAGTACAAGTGTGTTCTTTATGAGATTTCCTACATACCAGAGATGTTTGAGGTTCCAGATACATGGTAGCATCTATTTTGCTGCCACAGTCCATCAACACCTATTTGACAGAAAAAGTTTATTTCTGACTATAGAACTTGAAAAGTGGGTCTTAACTAGAATAAATAATGAGCTTAAACTCCTAGACATGATTTTTCTCTTTTACTTTATCCATTTGAATCCTAGAAGGCAAAATGATTGGCCCTATTTTCATCAACCCTGTAACAGATTTCATTGTGTGAGCACAGTGAGTACTAAGGAATTTGAATCCTGCCTACAGATCCCCACCCCAGAGCCCCTGATGGCACCTCCATCTTCAGCCAGATGTTTTATAAGTTTACGTGATTGGTCAGGAACCAGAGTGTGGATGCTTTAGCAACACAGCCATCCTGGTAAAACAATTCAGGTTTCAAACTCACTGGGAAGTGTAGCAATTACACGTTTTTAGGGTATCATTTGTTATAAGTTTACTCTTAAGTCTTTCTGCTCATCTAAAAAAATAAAGATTTAAGATGTGGTGTAGTTGAGAATTAATACCATTACCCTTATGAAGTTACTTATTTATTTGCCTTTGCTTGAGGACAATAACTTGAATGTTTTAGTTATATTGAGCCTATAGCTATAGGTTTTAAATTTTGAAACAATTAAGATTAAAGACAAAGTCATGTAAATGAATTGTAAAAGTTAAATTTCAATTTATTTAAGTTTTTAGTGAGCACATTTGAAATATTTTGCATAATTTGTTCTAAAGGGGTAACATTTGTCAGTAAATTGAATATAAAATACTATTCTTATCGATTAACCTGCATTCTGCTTTCACAGCCTTAATTTCAGAGATTCAAGTGATTGGAATAGTTTGATACATAACTTCTAAGATGCATGAAAAGAGATATCTTTGTAAGGTATCTTTAATTGTAATCCCTTTTTAAAATACCCAGATATGTTTAGTTTTCAGCATATATACTGGCATATTATTAGATCTTACCTTAGAAACTTTAATACAAAAAAGTTTCTCTTAGACCCTTCCTATAGCTATTTTTACTGAATTGGTATCTTAATATATTACTTAATCTCACATTATATGACCCTATAGAATTGGAATATGCTGCAATTTGCTGTGTATAATGCACACAAATTTAGCTCAAACTTGTGAGGGAAAAATAAGGATGCACATTATATATGGGTAGTACTAATTCTGTATCTATATAAATGTTTTTAATTCTTTTATTTATTATTTATGAGTTAAAATTTTACATAAAATTTCGTGTACCATAATATGTTAAAATATAAGTGCTAAAATTCCTTTATAATACAAAAAATAAGTACCTAAATATAAATAAATAAAAATTTGAATTAAAAAATTAAAATGAAAGATTTTTTTCCCTGAAAGTGTGGGCCAAAACCATGACTGCGCATTATACACAGGGCTGTCTTATTCCTGACAAAATGTGGTATTTCTTTTTACTTTTATGTACAGAAATTTCTTCCTTTTTGTTCATCTATTATAGTTATTATATATATTGAATTAAATAGAAATCCTTATGATAGATTTTCCTAGTAAAAATACCTATCAATTTAAATGTTCATAGTAACAAAAAATATAAATACCACCTCTGACACAGAGAAAATGAACATTATTACCAATCTGTTAAGTAACATTGTTTTCCTTGGACCGTGCCTCCATGTTACCTCTGAAGTGTATACATGGTATTTGGTTAGAAAGAAAAATGACTTAAATTTTAGTCAAATATTAAACACTATCCAAAAAATTAAGTGAAGAAACATTTTACTTGACATTCTCAACTTGCAAAATTAGATATTGATGAAATTTTTGTAGTAAGAAAAAAGTCCCAAAACCTTTCATCTACTTTTCTTCCCTGAATCTTGACTTTTCTATTCTAACCATACTTTAAGGCTTCTAAAAATGTATTTATTATCAAGCTCAAATATCATAGTTTTCACAGATTCTCTATGTGTCCTGGCTAATTGGTCTTAGGATGTAATTTATGGTAGATTCAGGTCTTTGATTTTAAAAGTCCAGCTAAAGAGTAGCCATATAGCACAAAATAGTCTAAATATTGATTTTTCTAGTAACTCCCGTATCTTCCCAAATTTTAATGTATTTATTTGATTTCATCTTACCATTAAATAATATGAAGGATCAAATTCGATAGTATTATGACAGTTTAGTGTTTATGATTAATACACATGTGTCATGAATTTTGTAAGAATCATTTTTGAAGTTTTGGATACTCAAAAATCCACTTATAAATTCTTAGAGGTAATAAATAGATGTATAATCATAAATGTACCTGAACCATTCTGACAAGTGGATACCTCGGAAAGCATACATGTAACTTCTCTCCCTTTCCTACTCCAACCACTACTCCAGAAGCACGGAAAAACAATGTAGACCTTTAGTCTAAAAAAATTAGAAGATTATATTGCACAGGGCACATCACAAAGCATGGCTAATTTTAAAATAGTCTTTAAACATCTTTCTCATTTTTAAGGAGCTACATCAAAACACACACGTTCTCTGTTTTTCTCTCAAACACATGTGCACACACATATGCACACATTCTCTTCCCTCTATTTTACCTGACTTTGATACTTTCTATTCCTCTCTGGTCTTATTTCTTTCCCCATTTTCACCTTTCCACGGTCTTTTTTTCTTCTAGATAGCTTCAATTTTTTTCTTAGATACAGTAATTTGGCATCCCTTTGGCCTCTCCTGTTCTCTGTCACACTCAGTACCACAGAGGTCTATAGCCCATTTCCTGCTATAGAGGAGGTGATGTCTTCCGAAAGAAAATCATATTAACTAAATTAACATTGTAAAGCGTCATTATCGCATAGCCTTATGGATATATGTCCCATTAATAATTCTCAATCAATATACAATTGAAGGTCTGTTCAATGAAATCTTTATTATCTCTGCATACTTTATGTCCTAATGGTGCAAGTGGCTAGGCCTAAACCATGACCCCAAAGGCATGTTATGCAGAGTCTCTCAAGCTGCCTTTTTTAACCATTTAATAATTTCATGTTCATTTATACTTTGAAAAACAATCATACACTTTGGTAGTAATCAAAAGACCTTCAAAAGAAAATGGGTTATTCAAATCAGAAAATATCATGGAAGAGTAGAACCACACTTATATGGTAAATTGATTTTTAACAAATGGTTTAGGAACAGCTGTCCATATTTTTAAAAAATATGTCCATATTTTAAAAAATAAACCTTACCCTCACTATAAACAAAGTTGACTTGAAATAGATCATAGACCTAAATGAGAAATTTATAACTATAAGGATTCTAAAAGAAGAGAATATTTTTATAGACTGGAGATAGGCAAAAGTTTACTAGATGGCATATAGAAAGCAATAACCATAAAGGAAAAAATTAATAAATTAGACTTCATGAAAATTAAAAACTTCTAATTTTCAAAATACACATTATAAACAATAGACTTGCAGAAATACTTTTAATGAATATATTTTACTATTATCTATTGCTGAGTAACAGTCTAAAGCTTAGTGACTTAAAATAGTAATAATCATTTCTTGTCTCTCATGCCTTCTGCAAATAAGGAATTTGGAAGCAGTTTGACTCAGGCTTTTTCATGAGGTTGCAGTCAGATGTTGGCTAGTACTCTAGTCATCTAGCCTGTCTGAGGGTGTAAGATATATATATATATATATATGGGCTGTCCAGAAAGTATCCAGCCATGTAATAGAAAAACAGAGGCACTTATGGCTGGATTTTTTTCTAGACAGCCCTTGTATGTAAATAATGATTAAAGCAAACAGGGTAATAAGTAAGTTATTGGTGAATCTGAGTAGAAAGTATACAAGAATTCCTTATATGGATCTTTCCACATTCCTAAGTAGAAATTATGTCAAAATTACAACTTACCAATAAAACTAGGTTTGTCTTTTTGTTACCTTCTAAGCAGCAGCATTGTCCAAATAATTATTAGAAAAATGGCATTAGGTATCCTTTTTTGGCTTACTCTGTCCTCAGACTTTTGCCTGTTTCTCAACTTCTGAGTTCCAATATATTATTAGTTTTATTTGCTTACAGCATTCTCTTCATAAGATTATTACATAATTAATATGAAGTATACTCAGCTTCTGTAGACATTTATTGTTCTGGCTATTAATGGTATGCCTTTGGTAGCTGGTTCTCATTTATGTATTTTTTCTTATTCACTTGCTTTACTTTTGCAGTATCTTGAATGATACAAAAATTGTAACCATTTGTTTCTTTTATCTTGAGAAATTAAAATATTACCTTCCCAGTTAAAGGCTTTGCTGCTATTGTTCTTATCCTATAGCTTTTTCTGTCTGAAATTTGTGTTTAATCTCTTGGTAAAAGATGAGGTGTGGTATGAGATCTAACCTTACTTTAAACATATTGGACTGTGGGCTCATTTTTGTTGTTGACTCAAAGAAATAATCTGTAAATACTGTCAGGCAGGGCCATGCTTTCTGTCCACCACAACTAAGTCAGATAAACCCTTTCCTAAGTAGAATCTGCTGTCAAAACCTAGTACTGCTTTGTTGACATTCAACTGTGGATTTTTACCTTTCCATGATTATTGTTTCATATGAACAAGCAAACATCCAGTAAAGGCTATACTGAATGGATTTACTAAGATGATCATGATAATTCACTTGGTACTTGTGTTTTCAATTGGTTAACCAGTTTTCTTTTCTTTGTGGTATATGATGGGATCTTCACTAGACAGAGGTAACCTATCGGATAGCTGTGTACCTGGATGCTGGTGTGGTGGTGCTTGTTGATTTAGTTTTATGATACTCCTCCCGAGGTTATGTTTGCAATGCTGCTTATTATTTTGCACTTGCATGACATTATTACTTGGACTGCGCTTTATTGGTTTGGGTTCTTGAAACCTCCTGTTTCTTTTTTTTTTTTTTTTTGGTACACAGAATAATTCCTTGAGTATCTTTGGTTGGCCCAGAAATTAACGGAAATTAGCTTCAGGTCTAACTTTTTGGTGGATCCTTTTTAGTTTTTGAAAATATCTTCAGTGTCACCACTGAGCTTATAATTTGGCTAGGAATTCAAGAAACAGGGTAGTTTGCTTAAATACCTAGAAAGAGACCACTTGCTGGATAGGCCATTACTGAAGCTGATAATTAAATCTTTGTGAACTTTATAAAGAAAAGGAATATATATACTTAGAGTAAAAGCTAAGTTTTAGGAGCGTTTTTAAAATAGCTGAAATTTAGAAGCTTCCACAAAGGTAACAGTAAATATAATTAAATTAAACTAGGCCTAAAGCTTGGTGTGCATGTCTGATTTGCTATTATATTTTACATATGCTGTTTACTCTGCAAATTGTTTTATATTCCAAAACTAAGATTCTTGAGATTCATAGGAAAAATTAAAATTAGCATTTCAGCAATTAGTTTTCTGAGTATTTGTGTGGGCCTTAAAAATAGTTGTTTACTTCTTTATTTCTAATCACTAGTATAGTTTTCTAAGGCAATTAGAACTGACTTCATTTTAGTTTTTTTCGTTTGTTTCTTTTGATTATTTTCTACCTTATATACTTCGATAGAAGAAGGTGGATTGTTTTCAAAAGTAAGAAACAAAACTAGACCTGAAGTGAGCATATATATATATGTTAAATGGCAGGAGTTCATAAAACTGAAATTATTTTCCAATATTCATATTAAGCCAGTGTTGGAACAAATAAACCAAATCATCTTTTATCTTACAATTTTAATCTTGAAAACTGTAAAGGATCCATTAATTAGGAATGGCCAATCAGAGAAATGCTTATGATAAATACCATAAAACTGTCAGATAAATAATGATTCATCTGTAAATATTTATTTTCTCATTCTGATGTCTTTTTATTTTTTGGTGGGACCCATATGTTTAATAGAAAATTGCCCAGGAACGAGAAAAATTCGCTGATGAAGGCAGTATATTTTACACCCTTGGAGAATGTGGACTCATATCTTTTTCAGACTACATTTTCCTTACAACTGTTCTTTCTAGTAAGTATAAACTTTTCTTTTTATTCATTTATATGGAGCATACAGAACTATAAAAAGAGTTAAGTTGATTAGAGGAGAAAACAAAACATGCTCATAGAGTTAATTGATTATAAGTTACATAAAATTTCATTTATTTTGAATTCTCTATAACTGGTATATAGAACCACCTGAGAAAGAAAAAGAAAACTAAAGTATCAAGGTAAAGTTTTTTTTTTTTTTAATAAAAGCAACTATGAAGTTACATCTATCTTTAACTGTTTGAAGCTCTGTCCTCTGTCAAGATAAATTATATATTGCCTGTTCTTATATAACTTTCTACTTATCCAATAAAACACATATTGATCCATCATTTCCTTCACTAAAGAAGAAAAGAACATTGGTTCACTTGTTCTAACTGTTTTGAATATTCAGTTTTTAATCTTGGAGGATTACTGTTTAAGACACAAACGTCAAGTTTGACTCAATTAGGGCACTGATGAATTTGTAATTTTTTTAAGCTAGACATTTTTATTGATTAGTATGCTACTCTGTTTATTTTATTTCCCTTTAGTGTAATTTTTTAAATTATTGTGATTTTTTTAAAACTATGTTCTAGCTCTGTGTGTACACTCTATTAAAACCTATGTAAATTGAACCAAAGAGATCTGATTTGTATGTTTGAAAGTGGTGATTCTCAGTTTTTTTCCATCTGGGATATCTCAAATAAAAATAACCATCTCTTATTTTTTCATCTCCAAGGTAAGTCATCTGTAAAGATAAAATCACAATACAATTTTTAATAAATGACATATACAGTTCCTACCATGGCTGTAACCACTTTTACTCTTTTCCCTCTCATTAACAGGAAAATGAAGAGATATAGACTAATATGTGTTACTGCAGCTGTCTTTGGGGTACCAAAGTGTCTAAATAAATTCATGTGGTTTAAATATGCATTGATTTGTTATGAAGATCCAAAATAGTAAACTAATTAAAAACACATGTATGATCTTAATTGTGTAGTGTTAGAGTTAGGTATTACTTTGGTAGGGCCTGGGTTTTCTAAACAGGCTTCAGTTCAAATCTTGGCCCCACCATTCCTTAGCTTTGTGATTAGGGGCAAGTCAGTGAACTTGTTCTTCTGTTTTGCCTGTAAAATGAAGAAACCAATAATACAAACCCAAATCACTTATTTGAGGATTAGGAGATCATGAATATAAATAATACCTAATTTGGTGCCTAGTGTTTAGTAGGTCTGCAGTCTGTCCAGGTTTTTATACTTGATATCCTGTCACAACATGTTATTTGATCTCATTTAAAAAGATTTATAAATCTTGTCTAATTTTTTTAAGCTAGACATTTTTGTTGATTAGTATGCTACTCTGTTTAATTTATTTCCCTTCAGTGTAATTTTTTAAATTATTGTGATTTTTTTTTTAAACTATGTTCTAGCTCTTTAAAAAACTTAGCAGAATCTGTGAGGTTTTTAAAAACTTTTTTTGTGACTTTGGATAGAATTTACATTAAACAAGCTTGATATGGTAGAAAGAGTACTACATTAAATGAAAGACCAACTTGGAGAACTGCATTGATATATAATATGTACTGTGGAAGTAGTCCTAGTAAATGTTTGTTGAGCTGAAATGAGATTTTAACTTGTATCTATTGCTTAGTTCTATTATCTTTATTTCATATCTTTCTAAGTGTCATAAGGACCAAAGAGCAGAACCTTCAGAACACTGGCCCATTTTGTTAACTCCTTTAATTCAATCATTTAAAAGCAGGCGATAAAGAAAAAAGTCACATTGACCCTTGAGTTTTGGAAACACCTCCAGGTAGCTCTGCTGGTCTTGGCACATTCACTTCTTGGTGCTTAGCTCCTAGCTTAAACATGGTGATAGAAATTTAAGATTTTCTCTTTATTAGTGGTTTTAAGCAGTTTGATTATTATATGCCTTTTGTGTTTCTCAACCTTAGTAGTATTGATGTTTTGGGCAGGATAATTCATTGTAGTGAGGGCTGTACTGTGCATTGTAGAATGTTCAGCAACATTCCTGGCTTCTACCCACTAAAAGCCAGTAGCATACCTTTTCCTCTCTCCCAGATGTGACAACCAAAAATGTCTTCAGGATTTGCCAGACATCCCCCAGGGGTTGGGGATGGGGAGGGATGATCCCTGGTAGAGAACCACTCACTAATACAGTATTTATCAGGTTGGTTTTTTTCTTTTCTTTTTTGGTATTATGTTCCTTGATGGAGTGTTCTTCATGTTTCTTGTCTCAGAGTTCTTTGAACTATTTGGATCTGTGAGTTTATAGTTTCTATCCAATTTGGATATTTTTCAGCCATTATTTCTTCAAATACTTCTTTGCTTCTCCTTTTCCTCCTTTAGGGACTTCAATTACACATTTATTTTCCTTACATCAACCCCATAATGTTTGTACTATTATTATCTTCATTTTATAGATGAGGAAATGAAGGCACACATAGGGTTACACATAAAGAACTTGCACGAGTCATACAGTAAATTGGTAATTCAGGTTTTGAACATAGGCCAACCCTAGCATCTGAGCTGCTGTTGCTTGATTTTACTCCCGTGGTCTCATTTTCAGCAGTGATAAGCCATAACTTAGCATAGTGCCTCTTGTTTCTCTGAAGCTAGGCTGTGCAAAGTCATAAACTCTTCTGTAGATAATGGGCAGTTCAAGCATCCTTGCAATCTGCATATTGCACACTGCATTGTCTACTTTATCTAACAAACCACAAAGGAAAATGTGCCACAGAAGTTAACATCAGTGTAATCAGTTCCTTCCCATGTCCCAGTTGCTGCTAGGACAATAGGAAATGAGACATTCAGTAGATGAACTTCCTTGTGGGTTACAAGGGATCAGTATAGTGTAGATGCACTAAATGGTTCTCAAGTCACCCTGCAAGAGAGAATGCAATTGTTTAAACACCAAAAGTTTTGTTAAGGGGTAGCTTGGGACTAGGAGAAGTGCATTAGTGTATTCATTAATCCGTTATTCTGGTGGACAACAGGGGCTATCCCTGATATTTTCAGTGGAAAACCAACCAGAACAATGTGAATGGCAACCCAGATAATACAGGACTATCATATTTCTGATTAGCTGTTTTTTTCCAAAATTAATTGACTCAGTGGTATTCAAGAAATTGTCATCATTTTGAAAATATGAACACTCTGCCCAAGTGGATTGACATTTGGAACTTCGGAGTATTTTAGAAACTATACTATGTTGACTAAAATAAAATTTAACAACTGTTTATAGTAAATTATTCGTTTTCTTTCTTGATTTATAATTAACTCTCCTCAAAATAAAATAAAGCTGCTTTTCTAAAACATGTTATGCATTATAATTTCCCCCATTAAATAGAGTCAATTCTTCTTATTTAAACTTTTTAGAAGTTTGATTTTTAGCTAAACAAGAATTTCTTGGACATACACCCAGAGCAGCAACCAATTTGGCAACAGTATTTTGTGCTTATAATAAGCAGTGGTATGAATTTCTTACTCTTCTCTGAATGTGCTTTGAATAATGGAGGCCTTATTTGGCCAACCTAAAATTATAAGCTCGTGCGCTCGTTCTCTCTCTCTCTCTCTCTCTCTCTCTCTCACACACACACTCTCTCTCTCTCTCTCACACACACACTCACACACTCACACATATACATTCATACCTCCTAAACCCCTTTCTTACTTTGTTTTTTTTCTCCTTGGTATTTATCACTACCATTTATATTGATTTTTTTATCTTTTCATTATTACCTAGAATATAAACTACATGATAAGAGATTACAGATTTTTTATGATATTCAACACAAATTGGTAGTGATATTCACTGCAAACATATCTACTTTATATAAAGCATGTGGCAAGGTAGCAAAGCAAGAATATGAATATTAAACTTCTTTTTCAATTTTCTCCAAAAGGAAGTTTAGCAAGCATAAGACTTGACTTTGCTATTTATATCCTATATTGAGAACAATTCTTGTAGCTGTTGATGTTTTCAGTCTGCACCCAGTACCAGTGGAGGGAAGGAACATGTTTTTAAATTAATGTTTTAGCAAACAAGCTTGATTTCTTAAAGTCAGAATTTATATATTTGTATCTCTCCCCTTATTCCTATTTTATAACTTCTATTGCTTTATACCCCATCCCTCTGATCAGGTTTAATGGATTCACTTGAAGAATTTTCAACATGAGACATAGCATCTGTATTAAGAAGAATACTAAGTATTTACTATATAAGTACTCATTAATAAAATGAATTCAGAATCATTCTAGGCAAGATGAAGAGACTCTTAATAATTACTATTATTAAATAACTTCCAAAGAGCCTCTGATCCTTAAAGTAGGTTAATAAGATTTGAATGAGAATACAGACACATGGTTATTAATGGCTTAATTCTCAGCACTAACCAGTTGCAGCATTAGCTGATAATAGAACTCAGAGAGTTTTCTCCGTAACTAGATGCAGAGAAAGGTCATCAAGATTTATCTAGAATGCTATGTATTATTTATTGATTTGTATCATTCTTACTAATGCTAAGATTCACTAGATAATGATAATAAAACTTAGAATCTGAATCTTGACCATTGACAATTATGAAATATTTATTTTGTGCTTTATCTTCATATGTGCCCTATCTAAAGTTATTAACCCTGTGGGCTAATAACATGAAAACAGTTCTAAACAGATGTCACCCCAATAAGTCTAACAATAAAAATGAATTTAAAAAAATAAAAAATAAAATAATAAAAAATAAATAAAAATAAATAAAAAAGAAAACAATTCTAGATAGCTTAAGGAGGCAATAATAAAACTATTATAAAAGTTGAAAATTAAGCATCTTCCTTACTATTCTGTTAATCTTTGAAAAGCCACCAGAAAAATCCAAAGTAAAAAAATGCTATGGCATGCTTAGTACCTAGGAACATACCTAATGAGAATCAGGCACAAGTCAATGTACTCTGATTTTGATTCTCATATTAGATTTCGAGGAATCAGTGGAGAAATTGAATTAAGTGGGTTTTCACTATAGCAGGAAATGATTTACTGATAATTAAACCACGTCTTCATTGTGATTCATCTTTCCCATGAACTTTTTAAGCAATTAAAACAGCATTCAAGTGAAAGTTCATAATTTTTTCTCTTGCCATACCGAGCAAAGTCCAGAGCAGATCACAGAGTGTTTGTGACTTGGAGGTAGTGGTGCTGATCGGTGCCATTCCATCTAATGAAAATGTTACAGAAGATACAGAGGAAAGTAAGTTTTTCGGGTTAAGTGATCTATTGGAAAATTTGGGCAAGATTACATATTGAGCTTTATCAACAGATGTAAAGCAGTTATAAATTCTTCATATTGAGACATCAGAGTTTGGAAGTTACAAAGAAAATTGGTTTAGCTATTATCTGTACAATTTTTTTGTGTCTAGAATTATCTGCCATTGCTAACTTGACATTATAAAGAGTAAGACAAAGCAGATGAAAGACTGATTTGATTCTATGTTATCTTAGTCTATAAGCGGTACATAGAATTTTAGAAATATTTGCAGTCATGTGCTACATAACATTTTAGTCAATGATGGACTGCATATATATAATAACAGTGGTATATCATATAGCCTAGGTGTATAGTAGACTAGATCATCTGGGTTTTGTGTACTCTGTGATATTCACACAATGACGAAATTGCCTGACGACACATTTCTTAGACCTTATCCCTGTTGTTAAGTGGTACATAACTGTATTTGCATGCTGTGAGTACAGAAGTGGCTGCTTTTTTTTTTTTTTTTTTTTTTTTTTTTTTTTTTTTTTTTTTTAAATGTGCGTGGTTCCCTGGCTGGGGATCGAACCCAGGCCACAGTGTTGAGTGCCAAAGCCTTAGCCACTACATCACCAGGGAACTCCCTAGCTTAACCTGTTCTTATGGTTAATTTATCAATTTTATAATAATGCAACTGTCAAAATATAAGATAATGCTTTTAAGTGTATAAAATATTAATGATGTTAAAATTCATTTTGAGTCAGATATATTTTTAAAATATACCATTTCAGTAACCCCAGCTGTTACAGAAAGTTAAAGCATTTATATCTTTGTATCAACAACCATTCAAGAATTTTAACTGAGATGAGCAAGAAATAAGTGGCTTGCGTTAACTCTCTCAAATCTGCTTGTGACTATAGTAGAAGTTTTAAATATTTTTTTATCCACAAAAGGAAGTTTGTCCTTTGGGAACAATTGCTTGAGGTTTGTTCTGAGAGCTCACAAGACCAAGCAGAGAACTGAGACTTTAAAGAAGCAAATATTGCTTCTAACTAAAATAAGATCTAAATGTATTTTTACTGTATCTTGTGGAAGATTTCATAATTTTATACCCATAAGGGAATCCATTCTTTTTATTAGCTTTTTCATACTTGTGTTTTATTTGAATTGATCCATTTTCATGTTTTTGAAAATTCCAATATTTTAATAATTCCAATAAAATTCTAATATTGACTTCAAATGCATGGAAGTCTAGTTAGGAACACATGATTTCTGTAGCTCCACCCTTTCAATACCAATAGTCATGATCGGGATATGTTCTAAAAAGAAAAGAGTATTGAATGAAGTGGTCAAGAATATTTTCTGTATGTTGTATGGGCAGATGATACCACCAAAATTATGTCTGCCTACACTTTGTCCTCTCTTGAATGGCTTATGTGGCCTATAAAGCTTTCTGCTACATTCCTTGGAGTCAATTCTCTATGATAGCTGAGATTCAGACAGGAGCTCTAGAAAAGCTGCCCTTGGTTCCTACTTCTCTGTTCCTTGGGCTCTCAAGTTGGAAGGCCTAACCTCTTTCTTAGTTCTAATTTATCAGTGAGAGTAAGTTGATGGAGCTGATGGAGCCAGAAAATAAAATTTTAAAATGGGCTAAATTGTGTGCCTTCTAGAAAGCGCCCTAACCTATAAAATTATTTCTTTTTTCTTTCTCACTCTTCAAAGCAAAACTATCTTCCTCCTAATGTATCTCAATTAAAAACAAACACCAGAATTTAAAAACAATTTTACATTAAACCGTAAGTGAATTACAGTGCTTTGTAACAGTTCCAGAGATATTTGCATGAAGAAGTTTGTTAATTCAGAAGACTCTCTTAATTGATGAAAGTATAGGCAGTGGGTATGGTATCACTAAATAATATCTTGAAGTAAGAACTTGGTCATATGGTTTTGAATCCCCAAAGTACCTGACATTGTATCCTACTAATAGTAGTCATTCTTAAACTATTTGAATGAAAGTATATTTGGGATGTGACTTTTCCGAGTCCCTTCTAGGGAGAAAGCAAACTTAGTCCATCTCCATACTCTTAATTACAGTGTCAGATGGGCCTCAGTTTAGCTTTCGGTCATAGTCTTTCATTCATTTCCCTAGAACAGATGAAACTTTCCCACATTCCAGCCTCTTATAACTGTTCTAACTTCTGTCCTGTCCTCCTCAGGCTCTACCCTGTCCTGTTTTTGTTCTGCTTATGTTTGGGCTGACTGTAGGAATTCAGCCCTCAATAACTGATGATGTTTAAAGATTTTTGCTTATGGTCTGTGAACCCCATTTTTTCACATAGTTTGCTTCTTGAAAGCTAGATAGGAATCAAATGTATCAGTCCATCTGTATAGCTTACCTTTCCCTAAAACACAAAACTTAATTGTTTTGTTTGCTTAGGTTTTATCATGTGTTGCTTACCTGTTCCGGAACAACTTTAGAAAATGCTTATTTGTTTTGTTAGGGAATGTGAGAGTACAAAAGGGGAATCAAGGCAAGAAATAGTGGTTTTCAGGGAATGGCCTGCCTAATAACTGACCCTTCTGGAGAAAATACCCAGCTCAGTATCTGGCATATAATAAGTATTCCATGTGTATTTGAAAATATCTAAGCATTTTTCTGAATAGTTATTTTAGTGTACATACTAAAATTTATATTGCTCCAAATACCCTTAGTACCCTGCCTAGTATTTAAAACTGTTTTTAAAATAGTATTCTTTGTGTATAATGTAGAAAATTATTATAATAGCTAAATTTTTCTATTTGGACACTAAACTGAAAACCCAAATAACTTTTGGGTGAAGAATGCCAAACCTAGTCACATGTAAACGGAGGCCTTAAATTTAGTGTTCATTAACTAACAAGTATGTAAGCTCTTTCTTAAAGCAGCTAATTCTAAGTATCTATGCAGTAAGTTGTATCTTGGCATAAGCTGTCACTTTGGCTATTGTTGAGCACATGGAATGTAATGAAACCACACAGAATGAAGTGAAAGTCAAGCAGATGATTATTTTTTTTAGATCTCTGAAGATAGAGGTGCAGGTTTATTACAGGTATATGTAATTTGGGCATAAAAATAGCATGCATTTGAAGAAAATATAGTCCTGAAATAGAATGTGACCTTAACACAAGGGTAAAGTGCTGGCATTCCTTTTAAAATTTCTTTCCCAGGAACTCTTGGGGAATCCAAGCTTTTTGACATCTCTGGCATGGAATACTGTCAAATGAGACTGTAAGGAAGAGCAATTTAAATGAAAGATTGTTTGTGGCAGCATACTGAAGGTCATCAGTAACTGAGGCTGAGATACATACAGCTCAAGATAGGTTATGTACTATGAACTAAGAATATCAGCTATTTCTTTTCTTTAGGTGAGAAATTGAAGAAGAAACTTTCTTTTTTGAGAACCAGAGCTGAAATGTATTTTCTGGAAAAAAAAATGTAAATAAAAGAAAAGCAGTACTTAAGAAAGAATAGTATACAGCAGAAGCCTTGCTAAAAGAATTCAGGAAAATTTCATAGTCTCCTTATGAAGTATTTAAACTCAGGTTCTTGACATGTATTATGTTAGAAACTTTGCCAACTGGCATGAAATAAATAAATCACACTGAATTGCAATACAGAAAAAAGTTTTCTTTGTAGCCATTGTAGAATTTATGTGATGACAATAAGCTCATAGTAACTGTATCATGTAGTTTCTTTTATTGTCTTAGGATTTTCAAATAAAAGCAAGACAAAGTCACTCTGAATTTTAAGTTCTAAGAATATATATTTAATTTCTAAGTGTTTTTTTCTTATCAGAATTTGTTAGAGGAGAAACATGAGTCTTCTAACCAGATCCTTCCCATAAGTGCTGTTAGGAACAGCAACCTAACTCGTTAACCCCCCATCCTGTTTCAATGGGGTCCTGCCTTCCCTGTGACTGTCTATAGATTAGTAAACCACAGGTTACGGGTTTGTCTAGGTTTAGGAGCTATAAAAGTACAGGTATCATGGCTGTGCCTTGCATCTTAAGCAGCTTTACTCCCTAGGTCTGCCCTACCATTAAACTAGCTTAGTTAAATTTGGGCTTAGTCCTCAAAACTACGTGAAGTTAATGAAGTCTTTCCTAAACTTAGATCATTCTCAAAAGTCTTAAGGACTATAAGAAACTGAGATAAAGAATAGAGGATTTGATTACCTTTTTAAAGGGGCAATTAGTTGTTCCTTCTCTCATTTGACTACCAAATCCATACTATACCCAAAACCATTTGTGCATCAGAATTAACTATTGGAATGACATTTAAATTTAATTGCTTAAATAGTAATGGTGAGAGCATAAATTATTGGCATACCTTTTTAGAATCTTGACAGTGTTTATTAAACACTTTTATAAGTGCTTACCCTTTGGCCCTTTCTATAGGTTTAGACTAATAAAATGATTGTGTGTATAATGAGGTTGATGGCCAAAAAAAAAATTGGAAAGAGCTCAATTATCAAACAGATGGTTGAACAAATTACGATAAATCTATGTAATGAAATTCAATGAAATTCAATACAGTACTTAATCATGTATGTAATGCAGAGAATTATTAGATAGAAAAAGGTTCACAGTGTATTGATGAGTCAAAGCATACCAGTTATATTATTCCATTTGGGAAAAAGAAAAACTGTGTTTGCCAGTGTGTGTATGTGTATTTTAAAAAATAGTCTGAATATTAGTATTTCTGATCTTTCTACAAATCCTGTCAACTCTACCTTGAAATGATCCAGAATACCACCACTTTTCACTCCACTCACTGATACTGCCCTTGTCTAAGAAACTCTCACATCTCACGTGGATTATTTCCATACCTTCCTGATTGGTCACCCTTCTTTCACACTTGCTTCTCTAGATGAAAGCACTTTAACATGCACCTGAAAGTAGAAATGAGGAAAGGACTGATGGATCTTAAACATAAGAGTGAATTTTATGTTCAAGAGACTTACATTAGGAAAGTGACAAGCTATCTAGTCTTACGGTGTCCAAGCTATCTGGTCTTACAGTGACCATTACAGCAAAGGGAACCCTTTTCTAGTTAATTCAATCTGCTGTGTGTTTCATCCTGACAGCCATTTGTCACAGTGGCCTCGGGATCCATATCACTAGGGTTCAGATTGCTGCTCTACCATTTGCTAGCTATGCAAGCTTCAGTCTCCTCATCTGTAAAATGGTGATACTACTAGTACCTACTTCATAGGGTTGTTATGAGGATTAAATGAGTATAACTTACCATGAAAAGCTTGAGTTACTTGGAACAGTTTCTTATTCATGATAACCCCTCAAGAAATGTTGGGTGGAGGTTGGGGGTTTTTTTTTTGGTTTTGGTTTTGGTTTTTGTATTTTGGTGGTTTCCCTAAGCAGGGATCAAACCCAGGCCATGGTGATGAGAGTGCTGACGCCTAGCCACTACACCACCAGGGAACCCCTGGTTATTATTTTTAAATTCATTTTTTTCAAGACAGTGATTACGCATGTGAAGAATAGATCTTTTCATCTATTTGGGCTTGACTTGGGCTTGAGCCTGTCTCAGATCTTAATTCCTTCATTCATCCATTCTCTCCTACATGATAAATTCAGACTTACCTTGATCTTTCCTTAAAAAACATTATATTTGGTCTATAGAAACTATAGGCCAAGAGGGAAGAGGAATAATTTGGAAAATGCTGTGGGACAGTTTGTTGATTATTTTAGTTTCCCAGTTTACAAATATGTATTTATTTTATAATGAAACATGTTACTATTATTTTTAGTTCTGAGTTTTTGGTTCATTTTCTTGGAGTATTTAGGAAGATATTTATGTAATCTTCAAATAATGATAATTTTTTTTCTTTTCTAATGTATATACTATATTTTATTTTATTGTATTTTTGCTTTATCTAGAACTTTCAGAATAGTGAGCATCCCCTTTTGTTTATTATGTTAAAATGAATGTCTTTGGCATTTTTCAATTAAGATAACTGTGAATCTTGATTTCAAATTAATAGTTTGCCATGTTGAAGAAGTTTCTAATTCTCAAAGGGAAAAAAGAATAATAGGAAAACTTTTTGAATTTTGTCAAATGTTTTTTTCAGCATCTAGCCTGATGATCAAAGTGGTTTTTTTTCCATTGACTTGGTTTTATTGCATTATAGTTATTAAAATGCTGCATTTGCAATTTCTTCTTTTATTTGTGTGTGTGTATGTGTGAGTGTAGGTGTGGGTGTGGGTGTGTACTGAATATAATCAGTCTTTCATAATTTCCTTGAACATTTAAAAAATATATGAGGTCTGTCCAGAAAACATCCAGCCATAAATGCCTCTATTTTTCCTACTTCATGGCTGGAATTATAATTTAAAACACAATAAATAGAAAAAATACTTGATTTTAACTTTATTTCATAGCATGCTATCTTCTATAACCAATTATAGTTCATGTGGATTTTTTTTTTTATTTGCCAGTCCAGGGATCTTGCATTTCAGGAATAATTGTTTACCAACATTTCAGGGAAGATTCCATTTTCATTCATATTTTTGTCTCCATTGATTTCAGGTAGTGAGATTAATAGTGGATATTTTGGTCAATAGATAATTCTATAAAACATAGATGAGGGTAAGCCTGACTATAGGACTTCAGAGTTGAAGCAGAAACTGTTAAATTTTTGAGCTGTTGAAATTATTCATGTTATTCTTGTTTCACAAATATGCCTTTGTACACAGACAGCTATGTATAAAAATTAAATATCAAATACATAGCTTAATAAAAATAAATATTTCTTGACTTTGTGGTTATCATTTTTCATTCTTTAAGCCTTTTATGTATTTGAAATATTTGCAACTTTTTTTATTAGCTATAGTATTAATGTGGCACTTATCATGAAACTATTAGAAAATGCTAAAAAGGTTAACAGATTACTTAAGGAGTATCTATAAAATAGTTCCTAACAGAAATGAAATCAGACTTACAAGGTAACTAGGTCAATGAAAAGAAAATGATCTGCTGTTGCTTAAATATGTTTAGAATAATTATATTTTCATTTTGTGTAGCACCCTTCTTCTGAAGCTCAGTCATCCCAAGGAAATGGTGTAGTACAACTACAGCACGTCATACCATAGGAACTTTTTCTTGGAGGACATTTGGTCCTGTCCAAAATGGCCACACTTAGGAAACTTCCTTGGTTGCAAAGAGGCCATAATGTTTATTTCTACTTTTGGTTTACAGGATTCTTACATAAAAAGTGCCATCAGGTTTTGTTGGTCCAATGATTGTGCTCTAGCTGTATTGTCAACAATAACCCTTCTTGCTTCCATAGCCTAGCTTGTAATGGTGCATGGGTTGAGGTGGATGGGTCAGCCTGGACCAAATGTCTGCTAACCAAACTTTTCTCCACTCAGTGTAAAATGTACAAGATTTCTTTTAGTCTGTGCCTAGCCATCATACTCTGCATAATTCGGAAGAATTGAAGAAGGGGCACTTTTTTGAAATCTAATCTTGTGTAAGTTTTCCCCCACTTTCCCTAAGCCTAATGTCATATAGAAAGCAAAACACTAAAGCCCTCATGTAAGAATAATGCTACTACTACATTAGTCTGAAAAGCAGTCCTGTTGTTTCTAGAAAGAATAACTCATTCCATAATTCGCTGTATTTAGGAAACAGTATTTATGGGAGGCATTGACCATCTAAAGTACCCCAGAGGAGAGCTATAAGGATGTTGAAGTTCTGAAAATAAGCTCTGAGAAACCTTGGTAGAGATATGGTAATAAATTTTTATGTATTCAGAGGACCATCAAATAAGTGAAGAACCAGATGCATTTTTTTATCTTTAGAAAATTAAACTATGACCATTCATAGGTGCTACACAGGATTAGATTTGGGCTCTACATAGAAAAAAAGTTCAATTAATATGGCCAACAATGATTAGACCTCAGAACTGGTGACCTCCCTCTCAAATAATCATAGGCATGTGATCATTCTTACAAATTCAGTAGGCAGGTTCATCATTGACTAGAGGTTCACTCTAAAGATTTTTTCTAATTCGTAATTCTCTAATACTGCATATTTATTGCCTCATTTGTCCTACAGCATTACTTTAAAACAGGATTGGTGCAGGTAGGAATTCTGTGATAGGAAAATCAAAACAACAGAAAAGAATCTTGTTTAGAATCTAACCTATTCATTTTTTGTTTGTTTGTTCATTCCATCAGTACTACCGAGAAAGAATTTAAAGCATAATGACTCATTATGTTGTTGGAAGAGCCAGAATGAGAGCCCCAGGCTTGTGCATTTTCTATTAAAGAACAATAACTGAAACAGCCATGAAAATCTTGAGACAACATTGTTGCTATCTGATTATTTGACTTAACTACACACAGAAAAAGATGGGGTTTTTTTTCTTATTACTAAAGCAAAATAGAAAATCCACGGTATTTCAAATAACAGTCTAGTGCTGTTTTTTGTTGTTATCATTGTTAATAATAGAATAATATAAAAATTGATACTTGACTATAGAACAGACCATGATGTATCTCCGTTGCCTAGTGGCAAAGATTGTCATGGAATTCTGAATAAAAGCTGTATAGTAATGAACTTTGCATAGAATCTTATTGTTTTAATGAGTTCTAACATGTTAAGATCATTTTGTAAATCATTGTAGAAAATAGATTATGCTGTTAACATGGGGAGGAGAAAGCTTCACTGTTCACTCTAAAAGTAGCCTGGAATTCAAAAGAATTTCTTTCTCAGTACCTTTCTATGGATATAGGTTGTGAGGTAGTATGAACCCAAGATACCTTAAAGCTTTCCAGAACAGCTAGATTTCACAATTACTCTGAAGCCTACACTTAAGGGGAGACAGGGAAGTATAGGAGAATTGCCCAATGGCATATTCCTGTGATCAAATTTCACATAAAGCAAACTGTGTTTTCTGCTTGTTTATTTTAAATGCTTTGATGTGATCAGCAGATGAAGATTGAATAGGCTAAGAGAACTACGTACTCCTGCAAGAGCCTTCCCGGACTGCTAAAGCCTAAATGAGAATGTGCAAGGCTGCTGCCCTGACTTGCCATATTAGTGACAGTGCTAGGGGCTCAGCTTCTGGAGTGTTAACACACACACTTTAATGAACTCTCTCAGTAGCTCCACATAAAATAGTACCCTGTTTGAAAGTAGCTAAGCCAGCATGAAAAGATATAGAAACCTCAAGCAGCATAGGGTATGCTTTGTTTGTGCTTCTGTTTAAGGTTAAACTGAATTTAACCTTAGTTGAAAGAGGACATATTAGCTATGATTTGCTAGTATAACTCATTCACTCATTTAAATGATCCAAGCACATGCCTTTATCCAACTCACAGGACTGTAAGAATAAAAGATCATGATAAAGCTGAAATTTTAAGCATTCTGTGTAAACTGTATAATCAGTGGAGATAGGGAATGAAAATGCTGCTTTAATTCATGAGTGGCATGATTAGCTCTTGCCAAATTTTTTCCTGTTCTTTCAGCTGCATTCTACCCTTTCTTCACCTTTCTCCTCATCCCTCAGTTCTCCTTGGGCAACTTCATTTCACTGACTCCCAGCTTTAACCCCTCTCTTCTAAACTTTAGATCTGTATTTCCAACTATCTTCTGAACATTTTCATCTGAATATGCTCTTTACCCCTTGAACTAAGCAGGTCCTACCTGAACTCATTTTATTTATTTATCAAATCTTTTGCATCTATTTCATCTCATGGTTAGTGACATGCAAGCTACCCAGTAGCCTGAGCCAGTCATACTGTCATTCTTCTGTACTCTCAACTCATCATAGTTCATTATTAAGCTATATAATTTCTTCCTTCTTCTTATTTCACATTTGTTTCCTCCTCTCCATTACACACTGCCTTCACCTCAGTTCATATTTGTAACACGAGGAGCTTTAGTAATCGCCTCTGAAGCTGGTTCTTGTTTTTCAACTCATCCTTCCCATTGTAGCCAGAGGTCCTTTATAAATACCTGCTTGATTGTGTCACTCTTCTACTTACATTGTTTGCAGTTGTTACAATCTCACCTACTATACAAGGATTAAACAAATAATGTATATGAGTGAGACAGTAGGCGAGAATAGGAAAGTGTATTCCTGTCTGAAGAAAATCATATTCAGAATTTTTAAAAAACATTTGACAAACCTGAGAATCTGATGTTGCCAATGGGTCTCCAGTTACTGCAGCCAAGTCTAAACTACTAAGCATGGCGTATGCAATGTTTCTTTGATAAAGGTTTTATCTATGAGATGAACAACTTGGAAACTCTCACCTGTTGCAGAGACTGCTGTAACCAGTGAGTCACATTTTATTATTTGTTTCTAGGTCAGAAATATGTGAGTAAAGAGTATGTGTTGATTATTGTAAGTACCACAGTCTTCATACCAGAGGCCATAGAGTATAATGAAAAATTTATGGACTTTAGAGTCAGTGTTGACCTAGGTTCACTTACCAGTTCTGTCACATATTAGCTGTGTGATTCTCAGCTAGTCATTTAATGGCTTTGAGCCCGTTTCTTTCTCTGTTTAAAAAATAAAGAAATAAAAACTTTTAGGATTGAAAGTACAGTATCTAATGATCAACAGCTTTAAATTATCCAGCTCAGTGCTTGGCATATAGTAACTCTTCAGTAAAAGATACCATCCAGACAGGTAGGAAAACTTTAAGAGGTACCAATAAATATACAAAACTCTAATTCCCTCAGCTGCAACCTTCTCAGAAATTGTACTTGTGGCCTAAAGAGCAAATCTGTTAGAGACCATTATCAAGTGAGGCAGGCAGTTGGGAGCAGACAGGCATATAATTTACCCATGCAATTAAAAACCTGGAGCTTACCAGCTGAGTGGTTAGCTAGGTGAAAGTGTAATTTAAGCCCTTGAGGTCATTTTGCTGTGAACAAATTAATGAACAAGAGGGGAATATGGACTTTCTACAACTATGCATAATGTACTAAGCCTCTTTTTACTTTTTTTCCTACATATAATCTTTAAAAAAAATTTTAACAAAATGTATTAGTTGATAATTTAATAGTATTAGGTTATTTTATTTTGGTTTATTCTATATAGCTATATACTTTTGAAGCACGAAAGGAAGGAAGTAAACTTACTTTGTTTTCTTTACACGAACATTTAGCATGGTAAGTAAGGAAGGAGGGTTGTTAACAGTTATATTTTATTCTGATGCCCAAATATATTAATTATGTTTTGATTGATCTAGGAACAATAAGGAAGGAAGTCTTAAAGAGTTCTCATCATTCACTTATGGACAAAAAATATATACCATCTTCTCAGACTTTGCATTTTTCATTTTGTTTTTTAAACCTTAGCTTACTTTTAACATTTAAGTATACTTTCCTCAGTAATTTGTTTACCCAGCTGACATGGTTGAAACTGGGGGCTACGTAATTAACAGTATGCTTTAATGCCTTACCACAGAGCTGTAGTGATAATGAGTAAACTAGGTAACCTGTTGGCAGAATGACATCCACTGAACTCTTGATAGTACTTAAAATGGAGAGACTAGAGCTAGCTTATTTTTTAAAAACAAGACAAACACTAGTTACTTGAATGGAGACAACTTTTCTGTATTCAAAATGAGGAAAGGAGTGAAAAGGGTAGGAGAGAGTATTGGGTAAAATATATCATTTTAGAATTTCATCTTCTTTGTAGCAGTATTATCCCACCCCAGACAGACTTTCACGCCCAGGTGAATAATACTATATTTAAGTAACACAGCAACAACATTAGTATTATACAACTAAGAGGATGGTGTCTAAGAAAACAAAGCTGAAGTGTTTCAGAGTGTTGAAACGCAAGGATAGATAAGCTCTCTCTCTGCTGGCCATGGTAAAATTCTCTTCTGGTTTTAAGAAGTACTGCTGAAAGGTTGAGCTAGATAAATATGGTGGTCTTCTGTGACTTGATATTACATTTTAGTGTTAGTAACCAACTGTTGTTCTTAACTAACTGATCTTTTTAATTCTTGGTCAATGCTATCTAAATATTTTTCTTTTTCCCTCCTCTCTCCTTTCCTTCTTCCCTCCTATTTTTCCTTTCTTCCTTTGTACTTGCAGCTCCTCAAAGAAATTTTGAAATTGCCTTCAAGATGTTTGACTTGAATGGAGACGGAGAAGTAGACATGGAGGAGTTTGAACAGGCAAGTTGCCTGGAGAGTTCCTTTAAGTACATTAATACTTAGCCCCTTTTCATGTGCCTTGGAGTTACTTTGGCCTTAGTCAGTAGACTCAGATGCTATCTAATTTTTAAAGTACCTAACATGTCATTTTTCAAAATTATTCTCACTTTTAACAGGTGGGTTTTTGTTTATTGGTTTTCACTCTAGACATAAGGAATTGTTTGAACATATGATTAAGGTCAACATTGTTCTAATTTCCCAAAATGAATTAAACTATAATGCTGGGAGGCTAAGTTATGGCTATTCAATCATATGTTCAATCAGCATTTATCAAACAGTTCCTTTGTGCCAGGCAGTTCTAGAATACAAGGATGAATGACATATGTTCTGAAAGGATTTCTGTAAGAGAAGGAAAAATGATAAAATGGTACTATGCCTTTGACTGTAGCAGGTTCCAACCTAAGTTGTATATAGTTTCTTCTGAATCCTAGGAAGAGATTACCAAAATAAAACTCTGTCATTGGAAGCATGGTATCTCTCCAAATACAAGTATTATGATTATTGAAAGTGGTTTCAAAACAGACAAAAATCTATGTAGCAGACATAATTTTTGTATTCAAAATGAGGAAAGGGGTAAAAAGGAAGTAGAAGAGAGTGTCAGGTATCGTATCTCTTTAAAATAAATGCACAAAGATAAATATTTTAAAATACCTGGAGACATTTGTTCAAATTTGTGCCCTATTTTCATCATACATTCTAAAATATACATAATCAACTTAGAATTGGTATTATACTACTTCATATAAAATGTAGAAACTTTGCAACCATATAGTTCCATTTACCCCTTCTCTATTCTTTCTGCTATAGTTGTCCTGTGCATTACATCTGCATACAGTAGTTCTCTTTTATCCACAGGGGAAACATTCCAAGACCAGTGGATGCCTGATACCTTGGATAGTACTGGACTCTACATACGAGGGCTGTCCGGAAAGTATCCAACCACACAATGTAAAAAATAGAGACATTTGTGGCTTTACGGATAGCCCTCGTAATACCATGTTTTTTCTTAAACAAACTTACACTGTGTGGCTTCTCTTTGGCATATCCAAATTGTTAGCATCACTATTCTTGTGCTTTGGAACTATTATTAAGTAAAAAAAGGGTTACTTGAACACAAGCATTGCAGTACTGTGACAGTCAATCTGATAACCAAGATGGCTACTAAGTGACTAATGAGTGGATAGCACATGGATATGCTCAACAAAGGGATGATTTACATTCCAAATGGGACGGAGCAGACTGGCAAGAGATTTCATCACGCTACCCAGTTTAGAACACAATTTTAAACTTATAAATTGTTTATTTTTGGAATTTTTCATTTAATATTTTTGGCCCATGATTGACTTCAGATAACTGAGGTTATGGAAAGCGAAACCATAGTTAAGGAGGGCCTACTGTACATTATAAAACCTGTGATACATTCTAATGTTTGCTTTAATAATCATATTTTTAAGAGAAAAATAGTTTACTATTTTTATTCACATATTTACCATTTCTGAAGTCTTTTTAGTTCTTCCTGAAAATCCTAGTTTCCATCTGTTATCATTCCCCTTCAATTGGAAAAACTCTCTTTATACATTTCTTGTAGTGCATATCTGTTAGTGATAAATTAATTTATCATTATTTTTGGAAGGAAATTCTAGATGCAGAGTTCTAAATGGAGAAGTAAAATTCTCAGTTACTGTTTCACTACTTCTGATTCCTTCTGATGAAGAGTCACTGGTTATTTGAATCATTGTTCCCCTCCATGTAATATACTTTTTTTGCTCTCTCTGCTTCTCAGATTTTCTCTTTATCTTTGATTTCTAGAAATTTGATTTTCCCCATGTTTTGTTGAAGAATTACTAATATTTCATACCAACTTTGTATTTCATGTATCATTCTAGTAAACATGTTATCTCTCTTAGTTGTTAAGCATTTGCCTAATTGTTATGTTGCCTCTTATCACAACTGCATAGTCAGTAGTAAGATGTGTGAAATTTTTTTAAATCTCCTGAGATATGGAAGTTATTACTGTGAGGATGATTATTTTAGTTTTGTGAGAGAGGTTTTGGGCCTCTAAACAAATGTATACTCTTTTCTGAAGAAAGATTTTTAACAGTGTTCCAATTATAAAGGTTTCAGGCAACTGTGTTAGAATCCTGGTTCTGCTACTTGATAGCTAGCTACCTGACCTTGAACGAGTTATTTTCTCTGTCTCAAATTCCACATCTGTAAAATGAGTATAATCATAGGACTTATCTCCTAGGATTATTGTGAGCATTAAAAGGAAGAATTGTAGTACAGCGTAGGCAAATAACAAATAAACAATAGGTATTATTCTTACTTTTCTGTTTTTCTACTTTGTAACGTTTTTCTGGGGGGTTGCTTCTCTATTAGGTTCAGAGCATCATTCGCTCCCAAACTAGTATGGGTATGCGTCACAGAGATCGTCCTACTACTGGTAACACCCTCAAGTCTGGCTTGTGTTCAGCCCTCACAACCTACTTTTTTGGAGCTGATCTCAAGGGGAAGCTGACAATCAAAAACTTTCTCGAATTTCAGCGTAAACTTCAGCATGATGTTCTGAAGCTAGAGGTAGGTATTCCTTGGACTTCAGGGGATTGGAACACTATGCATCACATATACACATAGAGCCACTGGGTTAGGAAGGCTTGCATTAGGGGCATTCTTTCAGTCTATCTCCAGCTGTCAGAACTGATTGCTTTGAAACCTTATCAGTGATCTACAATCTGACAGCAGGTAGGAAATAATATGTTCTATGAAAATGTCTTGGAGTAATATAGTTCTGGGCCTGAAAGCAAGAACTGAGTATCTTAGTAGTCTTTGGATACCCAGCTTGAGAAAAAAAAAAAAGCAGGAGTCAGAACAGTTCTCAACCTGAGCATGCATTCCCAGTTTTATGTTTATTGTTTAGAAAGCACCAGGAGGTAGAGATAAGGAGGGATCAACTTAATGCTGTTTAAGCAGTTGAAAAAGCACAACTGAATTCCCATTATTAATAAGAACACTGTTGTATGTCAACTATAATTAAAAATAAACAAAGAACACTCTTAGTTCTTTCATGCTCTTGTAAGTGAAGCAGAAATCCAAACAATACTAAAAATCAGATCAGACTTTGAGATGTGCTTTTTTAAATTGGTTTTTGGAAATGGTGTAATTGATATTCACAGAATTTACCTCAAAAAACAAACAAACAAAATAATGGATCTCTACAATTCAGCCTCCTTGAGGAGGCTCTTATAGCCCCTATAATAAGTGATATAGGAGATATATATATAAATAATACATTTTAACTTTACCAGTTTATAATTTTTACATGTACATGAGAACCCCCATAAAAAGATAGAAGATCCAAAGAAGTAGCTAGGCCTAAGTCTTTATATACTAAGCTGAACCAAGACCTTTATGAAGTTTTCATTCTTATCACCAGAGAAGGGGAGTCAAAGTCAAGAGAAATCTGTATAAACAGACCTTGTTAAATTAATTCTTATCTTCCTTTAGTGTCCCCATTTATTTTAGTTTCCACAGTTCCCTCCCTTTGTTTCTTTCCTGCTGGGAGAGGGAAGACATCTTTCACATGGGAGTTTGTTTTCTGCTTTCAAGAGTCCAACAGCTGTAGTATAAGCGTTGGTATGTACTAGAATTCTGGACATATGCCTTGGCCCCTCGTACACATACCTGTAGTGGTCTTCTTTGGAAACATTATAACATAACCTGAGAATGTAAATTATTTAACTTATTAGTTATATAATTAGAATTTAATATAGAGTATAGATTCATAAAATGTAGTTAGAGAATAAAGCACAAGCTAGAATGGTACTTTTAACAAACTTTAAACAACAGCACAGGGTCATCCAGAGCATGGAGCCAGTGCCAGATCTACAATCCAGCCTAACACTGAATCCTGGACACATAGGTGGGGGTCTTAAGAGACTGAGCATGGGACTTTGTCTTTCATCCTGAGATACTGTTGGGCTGAAAGCCCACGAACATACTGTATAAATTGCCAATGAGGTAGAATATTATAAAGCAGATTACAGATTTTATATGTGTGTATCTGCGCATAGCCTACACCTAAATGCAGAAGAAAAGAGATCTAATAGACAGTCATATCTAAGAGACACTTATTGTAGAACATCTTCTTGTATTTAACATTGACTTAGGATCATTTGTAGGCTTTGGGCCAAGACGTACCAAGACTGTTCCTGTTTGCCAGTCAGCAATTATATAAGGGAACCAATTGATTCTTGTGAAAGAACCCAGCCTAACATGTAATAAATATTCTATAAATGTTTATTAATCCTAGATTCATTCTTTCCATATAACACAAGTCCAGTGAATAAGTGACTTCTTATCAATAACACCCATATTTAAATTTTTATGAATCAGTAGTTCATCTTCCCAGCTAGGTTTATAACTCTGAGGTGTGAATAGCAGAGAGCATAGGCTTTGGTGCTCTCATAATGAAGCCTTGGTTAAAATCTGGTTTCCACCACTTATTGGCTATATGACATTTGATGAGCTATTTATTCTTTCAGAGCCTAACTCCTCATTTATAAAACAGTGAGATTTAAAAAAGTGAGATGATGTTTCTTATGCGCTGAATTGTGTTCCTCCAGAATTCTTATATTATGACACTCTAACCCCTAGTACCTCAGAATGCGACTCCTTGGAGACAGGGCCTTTAAAGAAGTAGTTAAGTTAAAATGAGGCCTTTAGGGTGGGCCCTAATCCAATCTTACTGGTGTCCTTATAAGAAAAGGGAATTTGGACACACAACAAGACAACAGGGGTGTGCACAGAAGGGCAATCATGTGAAGAGGCAGCAAGAGGGCAACCAACTAGGCTAAGGAGAGAGCCTCAGAGGAAACCCACTGTGCCTGTACCTTGATCTTGGACTTCCAGACTCAAACTGTGGAAAAATAAGTTTCTATTGTTTAAGTCACCCATTTGGTGGTATTTTGTTATGGTAGCCCTAGCAAACTAGTATAGCGGTATATGCCTAACATGACCTGGCATGTACTGTGCCTTTAATAAGTGTTCTTTCACCTTCTCTTGTATGCCCTCTGGCACTTAATATGGTAGTTGGCATATAGTATACACTTAATCAGGTCTTCTCAGATGAATGACTGAAAGGCCTTCCTATCATTTTGAAATAGTTTTCTCATAAAACACCTGGAAAATGGAGCAGTTTTTGTTTTTATGAAACTTTTCATTTTACTTTTCAAAGTTTGGATAATTTCTCCATTCATTAAGTATGAAATATAATGTCATCATCACAGCCAAGAAGAAAATGGAAATGATAAACAGTAACTTTCATATGAGTTTTATAATTTTATCATTCTATCTATCACTAACTGGTTTTATTTCTTATCTACTTTAAATTTCAGATCAAGGAGATTTACTGTTCCATATGGTTATTTCTCTCTTTTTCTTAGCCTTGAGAGTGAAGAGAACACTATTTAATTTCCAGAGGAGTCAGGAAAGAGGGAAAAGTCCATGAACATTTATTGAGAGCCTACAATGAGCCAGGCAATTTATGTATATTACATGCTTTCTTTTTTTGAGTTCTTGCCAACACTATTTGTTTTAGTGGTATTGTACCCATGTCATAGGTATAGAAACTGAAAGATAAAAGTTACAAAGCTATTAAATGGTAGAGCCAGGATTCCAACTCTGTCTTTCAGAATGAATTATTTTCTGTTCATTATCTGATTGTTAATCAGTTGTAGTCTGAGATGAGGTTTCTGTGTATGACTTATTTGTAGCTCTAAAGAAAAACAAAATGTTCTGAATTTTAAAAACAGAAAAAGACCAAAATTTTTTAATATCTATAGTCTATTATGACCAAGAAGAAATATACTGTTCTTTTGTGTTTGCAAGATGCTACCTAAACTAGCCATTTAATTTCTTTTCATAAGAATCATTAGTTTGTTAGATTTTAAAAAAATGTTTTAGGGGGGGTTCTCAGGTGGTGTAGCGGTTAGACTTTGGCACTCTCAATGCTGCAGCCTGGGTTCGATTCCCAGCTGGGAACCACCCCCTGAAAAAAAAAATGTTTTAATACTCTTAATTCTGGTCAGATTTTTTTTATTCTACCCTTATTTATCTATTTGGGAACTCAAAAACATGAGTTTGAAGGTATGACTTCAGAATACACTATTGGTTTTATAAAAATATCTTTGTACATTATTAAAAATTCCATCTAAAACTACCCAGAACTATTGAGTTGAGTTCCTTAGGGACAGGTGCTAAGTCTAATTTTTTAATATGTTCATTGATTTCTGGAAGACTACCACAAGTAAGATGTCAGTCAGAAATGAAAGGTAAGAGAGAACTCTTTGAAAGATTATGATTAATTTTAATTTGGGGGTGGAGGAAAATGACATAGGATTGTCATTATGGCAAAGAAAAATAATTTATACAAGAAGAAAGAAGCCAACTGTAGAAAATACAAGGAAACTGAAATGGTAACATCTAACAGAATTCCAGTTTGTAGCATGATCTTTTTTTTAAGTTTTGGAGTTCATATGTTTAATGCATAACCAATCATATTATCACATTTTAAAAAGGCATGACTATCAATTATCTGAAGGCAAATTAGGTATAATTTAAAGAACAACAGTGACTGTGTTATATTTTCAGTCTTCAAGAAAAAAATGTTGAAGTTAACTAGATTTGCCTGGGACACCAAGGGATGTTTTAGGAAATAATCATTACTTTAAAAGATAGAAATATATAAAAATAATAGAATAAAAATTTAATTTTCTTTAACAATTCTTTATAAGTCAGTCACCCATGATTTGATGTCAGTAGTTTTTACACCTAATTATATTTTCTCTCTGTAGCACACATCGGGAGCTAGGTCCACTATCTTGCCCTGATGCAACCAAGTTATCTCTCAGGGTGAGTTGACAAGGAAAAATGTAAACTCCAAAGACAGAGTCTGATTTAATTTCTTGCAAATGCTTTTACACTCTCTGCTTCAAATTTGATAACATTTGTGGCTTAGAGGTTCTCTGGCTGTAGAATCAGACTGAAAATACTATATATGGTAGAATGCGCACGGTGATATAAAGATCCTTTGATACTGTAAATGCAACCTTGACAATTATTCTGTAAAAAATATACAAAACAGTGCATTTTTGTTTCATACCTTTGGGAGAATGAAGGGAAAAGTTTTCAGTGATACCTTGTTGCTTAAAATATTAATCTAGATATAGTTTAGAAAAGGCATCAATTGGCATTTCTGAATCTGACCTTCCAGATTGATCATTAAAGAGCAGAAAACTGTTAGAAATTGATATTTTTCATTGATTTGTAGATAGCTTTGCAATTCCAAACCAATGATATATTAGTGATACCTTTGAAATACTTGGCAATCTCCAGGATTTTTTTTATCATCAAATATCTACCTTTATATTCTAAGTTAATTTTAAACTGGCCACAAGAAAAAGCTCATGAATAAATCATGAAGATTTGATCTTTCTCCAGTGGGAATTTTTCCACAATCTATCATTCAAATAGTCTTATCAACATTCTTAAGTCGAACACAGGTGCCTCTTAACTTATGAATGAGCTGTGTACCATTGTATCAAAAGTCCATAGGTCAATTGTTTGGAATTCAGAATGCAGTGATAATTTTTTTAGTCAAACACACAACAGAATATAGCTGAATGAATGCAGTATAGTAGAATGAAAAGTATCATGAAAGAAACTGATTGCAAGGGCTTCCATGGTGGTGTAGTGGCTAGGCTTCGGTGCTCTCAACACCACGGTATGGGTTCAATTCCCAGCCAGAAACTCCCCCCCACCCCCAAAAAGAAACTGATTGCAGATTTATAGTTCAATGATTCATTGATACGTACTCTTTTAGCTGCAGCAGTCTGTGGTTGTAGACCTCTAATAATATCAGTGTTTTAACAGTGTTTGAGTACATATTGCATAATAAAAATACTAACCAGCATTTATTGAGTTTACCATGAGCCAGGCACTATTCTAAGTGCTTTATATGCATTATTCCATTTAATCTTCACAATGTTAGAGGTTGATGTTATAATTAACCACACTTAACAAATGAGGAAACTGAGGCATGAAGAGGTTGAGTAACTTGCCCATGGTCTCACACATAATAGAGGAGGAGCTGATATTTGATTCTAGGCAGGCAGCCTCTAGATTCTGCTCTTTACTGTTAACTTACACTAGCTTTCCAGGAGTTGTGCTAAATTCTCAAGACAGAATAAAAAGATGAACAAAACATCGATTTCCCCTGCTTCCAAGAAGCTTATAAAAGTGAGATAAATGAACCAGAAATTCTTGTACAGTGTTATAGGTACAATTGCTAGAGATACTCATATGTTGCAAAGAGAGTATAAAAGGGGACATGTAAATCAGTCTGCGAAGGGCAAGAGGTGGCTAAGGGAGGTTTTCCCAGAGGTAGCAGTATTTGAGTCAGCTCTAACACTGATATTCATCCTGTCTAAAGAATTGGGGTGGTTCATTTTCATTCGCTCTTTGTTCTGGTTGTAGGATAGATGAGAAGAGGCAAGGGAGCACTGAATAACACTGGGACTGCAGCCAGAGAGGAGGGTGACCCAGAAAATGACCTTTCTTATCAGGATTAAATTAATGTATCTCCTAGTTGTTGTCATGTTGATAAAGGGACCCTATGCCCTCATACTTGGGCCTGTGGAGATCATTAAGAAACAGATGAAAGGCAGGGTGCAGGATAATAGAGGAGAAACTTTCCAGATTTCTGGAAGAGCTAGCTGGGCCTGTCAGCAGATGGAATTTGGCCTCTAAATCAGACTTAGAATAAAGAAGGTTGAAATAAGTGATATCTAGGGTACCTGAGTAAGTCTGTTCACTTTTATCCCTCTTACAGCCACCTTTGGCTGCTGCTGCCCTTCAGAATTGTGGTCTTTGGAATTTATGGACATTTTAAAATAATGGGGGCTTTGAAGACTGTCAGCTGTGCTAATGAGTGGAAAGAAGTTGTTTGTTTTTTCCTTTTTTCCCTTTTTGTAACTATTTTCACCTCACCTAACTCTAGTAGATCTGATTTTTTTTTCTTTCTTAGAGAAAATGGAGACCTTTTAAAAATAGCTTTAGCCTCTAGCCTGCCATACAGCCTTAGGAGTCTAGGGAGTCTAGACAATGTCTTAGGAACCAGAGCCAGCTTTGCACTAATTTGTGAGTAAATAATGCATTACAGCCTGTTGAATTCAGATTCTGGATGGATGCTACATTAGAGAGTCATATTTTATATCAAGTTATTATCCTCTGAATTCAGTTAACAGCATATTAACGATTTTTTTTGTCTTTTTTATTTCTTGTTATTTTTCTTAAAACAGAATGCTTTTTCTCCTTCTTCACACACATCCTCCTTATTTGTTTTATATTAACCTATCACAATATCAGTATGAGTGGTTTTTCTTTTTAAAGCTGCTTGGACTAATGAAATATAAACTACTTCAATGAATTTTTTAGCATTTAAAAAGCCTCTTCAAAGAAAGTAATGCAAAAAAATCTTTTGGGGGATGGCCTTTTCTTTATCAGTCTTTTCTTGAGATCTAATAACCTGTCTACCTAGCAGAAAAATAAACAAAAGCCAAAAATGTAAAACTTAGTCATTTTTTTATTAATTCATTAAAATTATTGAGTGTTTAGGTATGTGCCAAGCATTGTGTTAGATACTGGATATACAAAAGCAGGTAGACCCTGGCTTCTGAATTTAAGGAGTTATAATCAGACTGGGAAGTTAGACAGTTGTTACAGTACAAGAGGAGAAGTACAACGATGGAGATATGCACAGAAAAGGTACACAATAACTGTCAAAAGCATAATGAACAATTCTGTTATTAGGATTTTTAAAAAAAATCTATCTGAATTTGGTTTTTACCTCTTCGACCTTGAGCACCTTAATTTATTCATACGTACAGTTAGGATAATAGCTGCCTCACAGAGTTGCAAGGAGGACTTCTGAGATGATGAAGTACAGTGCCTGGTACCCATCATGCACTCAGGAGGGTTTTTTCATTCATTCATGGTCCATTTGTGGTTTCGGTGCTCAGCCTTGGGCTGCTCCACAGAGCACCTTCCCGGAGACTGCCGGTGTCTCCTACACTTCTTTCATTTTCAGAAGAGGAAGTGAGGGAAGAATCAGTGACCTGCATTTCCTGACATCTCTGTCCAGTGGCCAATCTTGGTATTCTTTGCAGCTTGTTAGCCGTTAATGTTTGAAAAGATTCCAGAATGTTGCCAGCCTCACAGTCATTATGTTGATTAGCTTTTAATCTCAAATCAGTGATTTCTAGTATCTGTAACTAGAAAAATAAGTGAAATATATTGAATTCATTGTGCTGGAAGAGATCACTCAGTGACATGTCTGATAATATTTTTTCAAATTCCATCTAGATATATTTATGGAGCACGATGCCAGAAATTTAAGCAACTGCAGTAGTGTCCACTTTATTGGACAATATATACAGAATCATTATTACAAAGTTATTGCTGTCATCATTGCTAAGAATATTAATATACTATTATATTTTATATATTAATATACTATTTTCAATATAGAAATAGTTTACACAGATTTGGTTGGCAGAGTGCAAACTGAGAAATTCTGGAAGCATCTCATTTACTGTAGTGGAATTATCTTACCCTGTGGTGGTTTTTATTGTTGTGATGGTAATTGGGTTGTTCTCTCTCTCTCTCTCTCTCTCTCTCTGTCTAACAAAATGACATTTGGGATAAATCAATGTTAATAGAGTTAATTTAACAGTTACTCTTGTCCAAGTGAATGTGTCTAATGCTGTGACTACAGTTCTGGTGTTGGTGTTGCTACCGCTGCTAGTATATATTCTTGCTCAGGTTCTAGTAGTTCTTCAAAGTAGTAGGATAGTTTCTAACCCCATCCCTCCAAAACTGGAGCATTACAACTCTGTATTAGTTAGCTGTTACTGCATAAGAAATTACCCCCAAAGTTAGCAGCTTAAAACAACAAACATTTATTATATCAGTTTCTGAGAGACAGGAATCCAGGAACAGCTTAGCTGGGTGCCGGCCACAACTGCAGTCCTCTAACAGCCTCACTCACTAAGCTGGAGGATCCTCTTCCAAGCTCACTCACATGGCTGTGTGCAGGAAGGAGGCTTAAGTTCCTCACTCTGTAGACCTCTTCACAGGACTCTCATGGCATGGCAGCTGCCTTCCTGCACAGCAAGTGATCCAAGAAAGAAAGTGCGACCAACGTGGAAGCCAGCCACACTGTCCTTTATAACCTAATCTCAAAAATGACGTCACTTCTGTCATATTCTTCTGGTCACACAAACCAATCCTGGCCCATTGTAGGAGGACACTACACAAGAGTGTGAGTGTTAGAAGATTAGGAACATTGGGTGCCATCTGTCTACAGACTACCACATGTATGCACTCCCCACCTTCACCAATGTATGAGAATGACCTTTGGAAGGCTGTGTCAAAAACAGTTCCCGTGACTTGGTATCCCCAGTAATGCTGTCTCATGGACCTAGCACCATCTCTCCCTTACCCAGAAATTGACTCACTGTAGAGGCCATCCCACCAGTTTATCTTTCTGCCCTGTGGTCTTTTTATTTCAGATAAAATCATTGCCTCATTGTCTTTTTATGCCATTTGGCACTGCTCAGAGTCACCACAGTCCTCCCCCACCTATTTCATTAGCTTGAATCTAGTGAACAGAGTTGCAGCTCCATTCCCTTCCTTCCCAGAAGACAACTGTGTGCTAGTATTCCTAGTATTCAAGCACTGTATGTCAGTAGTTTCTCTCGGCTTTATCAGACACCCAACTGTGTGTTCTTGTGATCTAAGCTATGCAAATGACTGGCTGTATTCCTGTCCCAGGCCTTCCATCTCCAGAGGAATATACCCTGCTGTGCAGCTTTTGAACTGATGAGGAAGTCTCTAAATTTCTAGGATTCATTTTATTGTTTCAAAGGATGGAGATTGGTCCATGGTTTATTGCTCCCTGTAGTGGCAGAAGTATTGGACATTTTAAACAAATGTCACTTTACAGCCAAAACAGTATAGTGTGTTTTTATTTCCATGATTATAATTTGTTTCCTCAATTTAAGGAAAATGTCTGTTTGAAATTCAGTGTCGGGAGTTCCCTGATGGTGTAGCGGCTTAAGGCTTCAGCGCTGGTGCTGTCAGCGCTGCGGCCTGGGTTCTATTCTCAGCCAGGGAGCTACCCACATACCAGAAAGCAAAAAAAAAAAAAAAAAAAAAAATTCAGTGTCCATTATGAGAGTACTTTGTAGTTTTTCTGTGATATTTTGTAATCAGCTTGGGAAATCCCCAGGTTGATTTCAGTTATAGTGGTTTAAGAACCTAACAGATTACTTTTTACTCAAGATTTAAGAACTTTATTCTCTTGATACATAGAATATGATACATATGAAAACCCTTGGATAATGTATCACTTAGTGATACCTTCTGGGTGTTTGAAATTTTTTTTTTCCTTAGCCTGATTAACTCAGAACATTTAAATAGAGAGTAGCTACAGTTTGGTTATTATCTTACATAATTTACAGTTATTCACTCAGGTGTAAATTCTTTTTAAGTTTCTTTTTTTAATTTATTTTTTATTGTTAGACTTATTGGGGTGACATTTATTAGCAAGAATTGCATAGGTTCAAGTGTAAGTTCTTATCTTACTCATCTGTGATATTAATTAAAGAAATAGGAATAAACTCTGCTGTCCACCACGAAGTCTCCTATCAGCTTAAATTAAACTAGACTTTTCAGAGAATGAGCATTTCTTGTTAAGTAAATGTGTGTCAGGTTGAATTTGATTGAAACTAGTTTTTAAATTTACATAGTAAATAATGCCAAGATTTTTCTAATGTTCAGGAAATTGTGTTGGTTGGTTTACTGATTTTGCCTTATTCTGGCTTCCAAGAATCCATGAGGGCTTTTTCTTTTTCTCCAACAGGAAAGGTTAATTAAAACTCTCCTGGTATAATATCTCCACAATATTTAAAGAATATTGTGGTATTATTCTTGTGCAAGCTGTGGGTTTGAATTAAGTTTTATGGTTTACTTTTAATATATATCTTTATGCTCTGACAAGGTTATGATAGCTTGGGGAACAATCTCTTTGGTTTTCCTCACTTGTGAATATGAATAACCTCAAATACGATGTTAATGTGGTTTTGCATTCAATTTCTGCCAAAGAAAAATGAGTTGTGGAATTGGTTGATCCAGTGAGTGTACTAAGTCCATTTACTTGAACATGCAATCATTAGCTCAACCAAAGCTAATCAGTTTATAAATATTTTGGAAACTGTGCCCAAGAGCCCACTCTGCCTAGTAAACATAATTAATTTCAAACTGGCATAATGGGACATAGCCTTTCAGTCCCTGTGAACCTCTTTTATAGAGGTCACCCAAACAGACTCACCTTCCCACTCAGGTTTTTCTGTAGTCACCACATATACCTGCCAGAGTGTAAGCAAGGCAGACGGTCAGAGCAGAGTAAAAGTTCTGTGATCCTAGTAAATGAATACTGCTGGGCTGTAATTAGTATATGTCAAACCCTACTTACTAGATAGCTTCAAATATTTGAAAAACCTGCCTCCATCTGCCAGTATTTGCTGGTAAGTATGTGACAGAAGTACATGCAATTTTCCTTGTTATGTTTACCATGGTGGCATAATTTTAGTCTATTCAGTTGGTTAGATAGGATCTAAAAATGCTGATTAATTTTCTCTTTGCTTCTGTGCTGAAAACAGTGTAATAATTTGGCCCTACATATTTGTAATAATATGTAGCAGTCTTCTTTTGTATTGCAAAGACGTGGACAGCACCTTTCCTCCCTCGATGATTTGAGGCTTATTGTTACCTCCCAGCTACATGACAGCCAGAGAGGAAGAGGTGGCGTTTGAATTGTAGTAAAGGGGGAGAATTGAATATGAACAATATTAATACCGTTGTCCTCTATGTTATATCTAGCTCTTCAAATCAAATACTCTTAAAAGTAAGGGAATCTCTCTGAAACTAATATGAAATAATATTGTATGTCACCTACAATTCAATATATACATACAGTCACAGGATGTAAAGTACAGCAAAGGGAATATAGTGCATGGTATGGTAATAGTTATGTACGATGTCAGATGGTTAGTAGACTTGGAGTTATCTCTTTGTGAGAGGTATAAATGTCTAATCATTATGTTGTTTTATACACCTGAAACTAATTAAGAAAGAATAAGAGGGAGGGAGGAAAGAAGGAAGGAAGGAAGGAAGGGGAAGAAGGAAAGAAAAGAAAGAAAGTAGGGGATCTCTGTTGTCTTTGGGAACTACAGGAGATTATGGAAGCAGCTTTAATGGTTGCCACTGTCTGGTACCTTGTATTGGCCATTCACATTGATGTATCAGGTGTTGCAAGTCTGATATGATCTCAAGAAGTAAAGATATTAAAAGCAATTAAAAGATTTAAGACAGTATAATTTCAAACATATTAAAAAATTAAAAAAATAAAAACATTTTCTGCTAGCACCAGCAATAGAAAGACCTGCCAGGCAGAAATGAGGAATTAGCTGATTTTCTTTCAGCAAAGGCTTAGGGCAAGCTTGTCCAACCTGCATCCCACAGGCCACATGTGGCTGAGGATGGCTTTGACGGTGGCCCAGCACAAATTTGTAAACTTTCTTGAAACATTATGAAAATTATCCACGGTCCTTTTTTTTTTTTTTTTTTTTTTTAAGCTCATCAGCTATTGTAAGTTGTTAGTGTATTTTACGTGTGACCCAAGACAATTCTTCTTCCATCGTGGCCCAGGGAAGCCAGATGGTTGGACACCCCCACTTAGGGTTAGCAATGAGAAAGCCCAGCAACCACAGGTGCCTAGAGTCAACGTTCAGAGAAATGCGTGTGAAGCAGAGAAGAACCTGTGAGGCACAGGCATCTCCGTCACACCCATTCCCACAATCATTGCCAGTAACATCACTTCAGCTGACCCCTTCTGTCCATCTCCACCACCATTCTAGTTTAAAATATTAGTAATTATCTTTTGCTTGGATTACTTCAGTTGCTTCCTTACTTGTCTTACTGTAGCCACTCTTGTCATTCTCGTTTTTCTTAGAATAAACACTTAAACCTCCAGGCACTGTGTAATTTGACCTCCGCCTTCTCCCCCTCCATGATCATCTCACACACATCACTCTTCCACCTTACAAGCCTTTACACTACTCCAACTTGTCTGGGACACTCTCTTCCTCCTTCCCCTTCCCCTAGTTACCTCCTTCTTATCCCTCAGAGCTTCACCATCCCCCACCCCAAATTAGACACATTTTAATGTTACAGATTTCCAAAGCACCCTGTACTTTTTCTTCAGATTGCTTATTTATATAGTCATCTGACTATTAAATAACTGTCTCCAAACACCCCTTGAAAACTTTTGAGAGAGAGTATTGGACTCACCACTTTTTCCTTAGTGCCTCGCACAAAGCAGATGCTCAGGAAATAGTGCTGAAATATGTCATCAGATGTAGACAAAAGCCTGATAAATGCACACACCCTCTCTGTCTCTCTCAATGGCTTCATTATGAGTTAGTGTTTTAGGCACCTTTTGGGAGATCTATTCAATTTCAATAATTTCCTCTTCTGCAAGATTTGTCCCACTCTACCTCTCAAACAGGTGTGGGCTCCATGTTTGTACTTTGTGGCTCTCCCATACTTCCCCTCCGATAACCCTCCTCTTCTCCTCCCTTAGCTAATTGGACAAGGAGTGGACACCCAACCCAGGTTGGGCCAATCAGAATTTCTCCATAGCAAATTTGAAATCTGGACTTGGAACAGTTGGTCCCTTCTGGTAGTTAAACTATAAAATGTAAACTCCAGAACTTCAGGGTAACATGTCTACCCGCTGTGACCCATGAAGAGCAGAGGAAGAAAGACTAACAGAAACAAAGGACTGAAGCAACTTCACAGAGACGGGAGCCCTGCCAGCTTTCTAGTCCTGGCTCTTTCCCCATCTGTGAGCTACCCTTATCTCCTGGTGTTACTAAGTTTTTTTTCTGAAGCTCGCGCGAGTTGGTTTCCATTATGTACAACCAAAAGAGAAGCCTTAATACAACTAGAAAAATCTAAAAATAATGACCTCAAAACATGCCCAGACTTTATGGAAGAAGACTGTGTAGTCACTGAACCCATACAGAAAATGAACAAATTTCAAATGACTTTCAGGTGCTTCATAGAGTATTATAGTCTAGATTATTCTGAGTAATTGCCATGTTGAAGAACCCATATGCTAAAACATGAAACCTTCCTAATTAGCTCTTTTAAAAACTGAGGGGCTACCTCATAATTGAAAAAGTATCTCCTGTGTCTCTTGAGTTGATTTAAGCAACAAAATGAAAAGCTAACATTTAAGAAAATTTTTAATTCGCTTGGTGACTTAAAACAAAATTCAGTGCTAAGGGATTTAACACATAACCTCACTCATGGTTTCTCTTTGGTACTCCAAAACACCTAATTGGCTACCCAGGGACAGCTGAACTTCTTGTTAACCTTGAATCCAATAGAAATAGAAAGCACATTCTCTTTCTGTCCATTTTTCACCATTGTAATCATAAAAGAACTTAATGAGTTTCCTCTATTTTCCTGGTCTCAGGGGAGAAGCATATATATATTTTTTGAAAGAAAGATACTGATGTGGTCTTGCCCATTAGATAATTTTGCCTTTCACCTGCCTGTGTTTGGACTCATCATTTCTTTCCACTTTCTGTGTTAAAGCTTCGGTGAGCCACATATTTCTGAACATCAGTCTCCCAGTCTTGTGCATTTATCTTATGCTTGTCAGTCACTTTAACCTGAATTCTAATTTCTGTATATTGTGTTTAACTCTCTTGCTCTCCATTTTCTCTTCTAAAAAACTGGCAGGTTCCAATATAATTTTTAATGTATTGAAAAATATTAACGAGTTCCATAGTACCTTATTAGCATGAGCTTATTGCCTATGCAAAGAAACATAATGGGTGATAAGATTAAGCCCCAGTCAAAAAGGGGTCAGTCAATGTAAGTGAGATAAACTGAGATTTGAGGTCTGGAGACCAAAGAGTAGAATATGTTACTAATTTTACTGATAGTACCCTTAAACTATGATTTTTAGTGTTTTCTTAAATAAGGTAGAAATTTGAGAATATGCAATTTAATTTAGCTCAGCTCATTTGGGTATAAGTAGATATAAACTTAACTTTTTTTTTTGTCCTAGTATAATAGACCTATGTTTCTCTCAAGCTATCGAGCTTTTGTGGAGCATAGAGAATTGTCATGATAGATTCCTTGAGCACAGCTTTTTTTCTAACTGAGCCACAATTGACATTTTATATCTTGCATCTGTGACCTTGTTCCTGTAGGAAACGTCAAGCAATAAATAGTTTTAATGATGCTGTCTCCTCCTGAGTATAACACTAACAGCGTAACTTACAATTATCTAACTACATTTTCTTTCTTTTTTTTTTTTTTTATTTATTAGGCAGATATATACTTATATAATCTTAAAGTCAGCCTCTAGTTATGGGCTTGTTAAATCATTCACTTGTAGAAACAATATTATGTAATTTTATCATGGCTATGATTATGTCAGGAATACACGTGCATATCTCAGGTTCCTCTTACATAAATGGAGGCAATTGCTATTACACCTATGTCAAAGATAATTACAAGACTCAAATAAGAGAGTGAATAGGTAGCATTTTGTACATTATCCCTTAGCCCATTTGTGTCTCATATTTAATAAGTGCAGCGCTTATAATTTATTCTTACAACTTCTATTTCCATAAAGTTTTGCCTAAGTCCACTTGTTGTACAGAAAGAGAGTTTACAATTCAACTTTCCCTGCCCCAAGGGAAATAGTTTCACTCTTGCCTCTTTTTCTTCATAAAACATGCAAAATGTTCATGTGAAAAGTAGAAAGGAGAGATTAAGAGAATTTACTTGTTGTAGTTTTTCTTTCCTTTCTCAATTTTTTTTTCTGTATTGCCTGTGTAGAGGAAAGTTTGTTTTCTTTAAACATAGCTAAAAGTAACAGAAGCAAATGTGACCCTAAAATTATTATTTGTAGCTAATGTTTATTGTTAATAATAATAATACTGTTATTAATAGCATCTAGCATTTATTAAGCTGTTAGTATGTGCTGTCATATTTCACTGAATCTAAAACACAAACATTGGTAAGATACACCATTATTTTATGTACCATTAAGAAAGGAAAAATTGCTATCAAATAAACCATGACAAAAATGCTTTCTTTACACTAAAAATACTTAATTAACACCTATTCAAATACTCTATAGGTTTTTTATTATATCATTCTTGTACATACATAAAAGGAAAGAACAAGCAAAATAAATTGACCTGAAATTTCTTTACGTTCTGGGCCCAACTCTTCTGAATTTTTTTGACTCACAATTTTGAATGTCTGTGTTTTTCCACACAATATTGTCCTTTGAGCCATCAGGAACATTGCTAATGTGGCATCTCTTAAAGGGGTACTCCACTGTTGTCTGGGATTTTCTTCCAACCCACTGACACCCATTCTCTGAGCTTTGTGTACTTGTACAGGCGGTGACAAAATCACAACTGCTGCCTAGCTGACAGCAGGTATAAGAAGCATGTAAAAATTGATTTCAAAAAAAGAATTGAGTTCAGAGTATTAAAATATAAAAAAATATATAGGTAAGTAAATATATCTTAAGAGATTAATTAGAGTGATCGTTTCACATGTATTATGTAACTTTTACAGTAATCTCAAGAGGAAAGTACTGTTGCTATACCTATGTTACCAATCAAGGAACCAAGGCTTAGAAATGTTAAATAGATTTCCCAGTAGTTCACAGTTGATAAGTGACCAAGAAAAAACAAACCCAAGTCAATATGACTGCAAATCCTATATTCTTACCACTGTAATATACTGGCTTCAATTACATTCCCTAAATAATCAAGATCTCTGATGTGAATGCAGGAAAAATATCCTAATACTTCCAGAAAGCCAGACAGAGAGTATGTAGTGCTACATAAAGTATTTCTCAGGAGCTATAATTTTAGTGAGTAAAGACAATGAAAAGACTCCATGTTTATGATTACACAAATAATGCCCCTTTTTGTGAGTTGGTAATCTATACCAAATCTTTTATTATAAAATCATTTTTATTATAAAACCAGATGCTGTAGATCTTACAATTGAGACTTTTAATTTTAGATGGGTGGGTCTCAGTTTTGATAAAAATATTCTCATTTTCTTAATGGGCTAATGTATGAGTATGATTTTTCTACATCTACCCTGACATGAATTTTATGAAAATTTTTTGATACAGTAGTTTTCCAATATCAACTGACAGAAGAAGGGGAACTTTATTGATGGAATTTTTTGGTTTTCACCTGAATGCTGCTATTCTCACCTAATTTATCATTTCCAGCATAGTTTCAGACTCAGTAAAAATTATATTAACCTACAAAGTTGGACATTGCCTATCTTGCCTGCATTTTCCTGTGTGCTTGTTAATTCCTTACCTGTTTTATTGTTTCTTTTAGTTTATTACATGTGAGCTGAATGTTATTGAGAAATTGTGTGTATAGCTGGACTCAGGTAAAGGAGCAAATGGAACTTCATAGCAGAGCTCACAACTAATCATATCCTTGAAACTTCTAGGGGCAACTTCAGGATATTTTTTCCCCTGGCAATAATTACCAACTCTAAAGAGGAGGCATGATCTCTTCTTTGGTATACAAGAGTGTAGGCTGCATAACACACACATAGGAACTGTGTCATATTCTCCTACCAGGTGATAAATATGAAATTGGTAGGTGAGTCTTATAAATGAGGCAAAGATTTAATCAGTCAACTAAAATTATTTGTTGAGTACATATTGTATGGCCCAGCTCTGGGTATGACACTAAAAAAATATAAGGCATAGATTCTTCCTTCAAAAAGTGTACAGGTATGCCTCAGATATTGCAGGTTCAATTCTGGTCCACCACAGTAGAGTCTCACAAAAAAGCAAGTCATAATCTTTTTGCTGTTCTTGCTTTCAGCTTATAAAAAAACATACCTTTGAGGCGCAATAGAACAGGGTGCAATAAAAACAAGATATGCCTTTGTAATGTTACAACTTTCAAAAAATAAAAGATAAATAATGCAAAGCATACTCTTCTGTGAGGTCTAGACTTGACCACTAGGTAAGAGCTCAGAAGATTCAGGAAAGTTGAATATGTTTTAGAATAATCAGTAGGGCCCATGGAGAGAAGTTAAGTTCAAGTTCAGTGTTTGTACCGGTAGATAAGAAGGGAGACAACATCCCAAACAGGAAAGTGACATTTTAAAAATCCCAATGCTTAGCATAAAACACTACTGTAGAAAGCTTTTATGTTTATATGTTAGTGCTAGAAAACACATTAGGCACATGATCAACACAGCTTAGGGGAGTTTATATTGCATGCTTTAGTGAGTTGAGGGCTAATTTGCATTATGCTGGGCTCGCTAAAAATGTGTACTCTCCTTGCCTCTATTAGGCAGGTTTTGATATTCTGATCATTTGCCAGTGATTACTCCCTATTGACTTAGAAAGTTTTCTCCCATCATTGGTAATGGGGGAATAATTACTCATATTCTCATATGCAAATGGTGAAAGAAGAAATTCTTGCCTCTCTTCCCAAGATTGCTTTTAAAAGGTATTTGACTTGGTTTTTAATTTCTTCACTTTTTCGATCATGTAGTTTTTTTACCTTTATTCTATTGATATGACATATTACATTAACTGATTTTCAGATGTTAAACCACACTTTCATTTATGGGATAAATTCCACTTGGTCATGGTATATAATATTTTTTTAAATGTAAACTTTGCTGGATTTGGTTTCCTAATATTTTGTTGAGACTTTTTTTTAATGTAGTCACTTGTACACCAAGCCCAAAGTAAATTGTATATCCTAATGATCATCATTATTTTTTAACAGCTTTTCACACTAACTGCTGCCTTGTACAGTTTGCCATATTTTTAAGTAAAATAAGCACATCAAACCTTGGATAGTGGTCATTAGAGGTTAAGTAGTGAATAAACTAAATGTCCAGTTCTCTTACAAGTGCTTACATGCTGTCAGCCATGCTAAGACAAAGCACCATAGCAATATGTTGTACCTTCACCTATATAGTACATCCCAGAGAGCTATCTACAGAAATGATGAAGTCAGAGACAAACAAAATGACACTCAGGTGAGAGAAAATAAAGCTTTACTTTCCTAATATGGTTACCACTTGGTCTTATCTCCTAAAATTGGAGCTTTTATATTTTTTTCTAATAGTCTTTCTATTTTCAAAACTCTTATGATCTCATATGAAAAGAAGAATGTCCTTGAACTCTGAATAATGTTGGACTTCAAATCTCAAAGGAATTTAAGACTAAGGCCAAGGTTTTTAATATTTCTATAATTCAGAATAAACTGGTTATTGAAAGCAGAAATTGATATAATATAATAACAGCTTGCTACAAGAGTTATGTTAAAGGAAAAAAATAGTCTGAGACTAACCCTATATAGCAATTCCATGGGGAAACATTAACTTCACAGATCAATTAGAATATTAAATAGCTGCTAATTTTGCCAGACTTTGACTTGTTTATATTGATTAAGGTCTTATCTTAAGGAAAAATAACCACACAAATTTTGTGTACTCCAAAATGCTATGTGAGTTAATGTATAGAAGGCACTTAGAACAGGATCTGGCATGTAGTAAGTGCTGCATAATAATGTTTGCTATTATGAATGATAGAGTATGGATTGATTATTCTTTAACAACCTAAGGAATTTCTCCAAGTAAGTATAATAGCCCTTTTAAATACAATAAAGATTAAAAACTTCAATACATAAAGCAAAATTAAAAGGTGAGTGAACTGGGAAAAAAAATTTACACTATATTGATAAAGGGCAAATATTTTTAATCTTATAATTGAGATAAATATTAGCATTTATCTATTAAAAAATAGGCAAAGAACATAAACCAAAAATTCAGAGGAAGAAATAGAAACCTGTATACATAATTAGAAAAAATGGTCAGCCTCAGTAGTAATCAAAGAAATTTTCATTAAAATGAATTACCATTTTTCCTCTAGGAAAGACATTTTTATCATACTTACTATTGTCAAGGTACAATGTTAAGTATGATAATACTATTGAGATTATAACCTGATACATCTGGAAATTAGTTTGGTAATATACATCAAGAGCATTAAAGAGTTTATACCTACAATTTTTACACATGCTAGATTGGCAAAAAATAAAAAGTCTGACAATACCAAGTGCTGATGAGGATGTGAAGCAACAGGAGCTCTTACGCATTGCTGATAAAGGTATTAATGTGGTTCTTTTGGAAAATAATTGGATATTATCTAAATAAGCCAGCAGTTCCACTGCTAGCTACATAGTTTAGACTTGTAATCCTAGTTCCTGTTTCACCAACACACTGATCCAAAAATGTTCGTAACAGCATCGTTCACAATGGCAAAAAGCTCACAATAACTCAGATATCCATTTACAGGAGAACTAATAAATAAATAGTGATATTTTCAAACAATATAAATCTGTAACATTAAAAATGAAAAGAAATGTGCTTGAGTATATCAACATGGATGAATCTTAGAAATATGTTGACTGAAAAAAGCAAATTGCAGGATACATCCAGTATACCATTTTATAAAGTTCAAAAGCAAGCAGAAATAAACAATATATTGCTTAGAGATACAAACATGTGTTTTAAACTAAAAAATGAATAAGAAGGCAATAGAAACATCTAGATGGTGGTTACCTCTTAGGGAATGCAGGGGAATGAGCTTCAACCATTGTGCTGATGCTTCCTCTCTCATGTTAAGTGGTAGGTTCATGATGGTGGTGTTTTTTTATGCTTCATCACTTGTCTCTTAGGTATATTATTTTTGTATATCAAATATTTAATAATAAAACTTTTAAAGAGCCTATAGAGTTTTGTTTTATAATTTTATTTTTAGAGATCAGTGCAAAAATAATGATGAAGAGTAAGTACAGAAAAAGTTTATCCCAGTGGTAGTATTTATTATAACCAAAAATTGAAACAACTTAAATATCCAACAGCTTTTTTTGTTGTTAAATTTATTGGGGTGACTTGGTTAGCAAAAATTACATAGGTTCCAGGTGTACAGTTCTACAATGCATCTTCTATGTGTTGAATTATGGGTTTTTTTTTATTTCAACACCATTTTCTTATATATGCTGCATGTTCAAGAAAGGATTAAAGTAAGCCCTAAAAAATACATTCATTGAAACAAAAGTAAATTAAAACTTACTGAGAAAGGAGAGAAAGTGAAAAAAAGGAAGAAGGTAATAGAAAGCCAGGACTCCTTATTAGAGTAGGCCACAAAGTTGACTCTAAGCTTCCAGTAACCAGGATAGAAAGGAAAACATTCATGGTTGCCTCTAAGATAAGAACAAATCAACTGTTTTGATTGAGACCAGAGAGAAATTTTTCTCCAGATTAATTGAGTGGGCAAGTTATTTAACTTTGTTCAGCCTGTGTTTCCTTGCCTATAAAAGAGAATAATAGTAGTACCTGTTATGTAGCATTGTAAGGATTACATAGGTAATTTCCAGGACAGCACCTGGCAGGTAATAAGCTCTCAAATATGTTACTGATTAGCCGTTAATGGTGGACATTCTCCATAGTATTGTTACACAAATCAGTAAGAAATGGAAAGCTAATTCTTACTTCAGGTAGGAAGTCCTCTCAACAATAGGACAGAGTATTGTGAATTAATTTTCTGGCATTCTGTGTGTGTTCACTCAATCCATGTTTATTGAGCACCTTCTTTATGCAAGTTTTCTGTCTGCTAATATATGGCCAGGGTCCAAGACTTATTAAGTTGGTGTTCTGCTTTAGCTAACACTAAGTAGTTTAATCTTGAAATTATTCTAATGTGTTGAATAATAAATAAAATTAGTTTCATTTACTTTTTCTGCTCTGCAAATGTGAAAGTAGTATTCTGTAAAGAAAGATTGGACAAAAGCAATGATGAAAAGAAGAGTGAGAAATAGTAATTGAACTTGCTAAAACCCACTAAGAACAAAATAATCAATTGAGACTTTGAGTTTCCTGGGAAGTGATATGATGGTGATAAAAATATTAACTGCTACATTTATTGGATGCTAACTGTACACCAAATTGCTAATTTCTTTGCATGTATCATCTTATTTAATCCTTACAGTACTTTGAGGTTGTGAATATTCACTTTTTTGTTGTGAAGATTTTGAATCCTTAGAGGAAGTAAGCCTTTTGCCTAAAGTCACAACAATAAGTATAGGTTCAAGCCAGAATTCAGACCCAGGCCTTGCTGATTCTAAAGCTCATATTCTTAGTCACATTAATGCATTACTATCCATGAAATAAAACCAAAACTTACCAGACCCTGAAACCCTTTGTTCCAGATCTAAACTGTTTTTCCCTGACACCATCAGTCAAATATACCCTGATTTTCATTATCCTGTAATGCATTTATGCATCTTCCTGGTTTTGACCATCAGACTGGAAAGTTAACCTTTTCCTGACCTAACTATATGATTGGTACTCATACCATTTAGTCACTTGATTTGATCACCAGCCCGAACTTTCTTAAAAATAATTTTTAAATAGAAGGTATTCTTAGATTTGAAGTAGAAAAGTCTAGCAGCTTAGTTTGGTAATCTATAATCTTATGGCCTCGGACTGTAATGGATCGCTTTGGCCCTTACTGAAGGCACTGAACCATGTTGTCTCAATTCCAAATTATGAGTCTTCTTCCTTAAGTTCACCAGTTAGCCAAAAGGCAGTGGAGGTACATCTTATATTTAAGGAACGAGAAAGTTCAGGCTTCAAGCAATTTGACCTGGGGCTCTCTGATGTTCCCTGCCAATTGAAGACAGAGATTCTTATTTAAAAAACTATTGCCCACTGGGTGGATTTGCAGTAGAGCACTTTGTCTGTAATCATCTTCCTTTTGATGGACATAACAAACAATTGTTCTGAGACTCCTAGTGATAGCAGCAGTGGCATGGTTAAGATCTCAAAAGCCACATTCTGTCAGATTGAAAAATAGAGATGTGTTCAGTGCAATGGCTTGAGATTACTATGCATTATTTGAATTGCAAAGTTCAGAAACTAGAAAAGGCCTGTGAAGAAAGTTGCCATTCTGAAATATTTGCGTAAGGGCAGGATTTACTCCAAGGGATAGACAAAGTCTCCTGAAAGAGAATAAGATTGAAGTTTATATTTGTTGAACTATATTAATCTCAAAAGTCTTTAATAAATCAAGACCCACTTTGTTTTTCCTTTTAATATTTTTCTGATCTTAATTTGACCTTTGTTCATAATTCATGTTTTCTTCTCTTCCTGGCTTCCCATATTCCTTAAATCAGTTCATATAGATATATGTAGACCATCTGTCCTTCCAAAAGGTTATTTCTTCTCTCAACAAGGGGCAAGGGTGGGAATGAGAGGCACAATATGGACAGAAAGCCAGGCAAAATCTTGCAGACAGTTATTTGGCTCTTGTTCTCTGGCCCCCTTTGCCTACCCAGCAGCCCCCTGGGGAACAACAGAGAGAGAACAGCTTGAATCCATTTGAAAAAGTGGCAGGGCTGCAGAAGAGAAAAAGCTAGGCTCTTTAGCTCTCCTCCTAGACACAGAAAAGCAATGTAAATGATTAGTGGTATACTAGAATGCACAGTTTCTATGCCACAGTATCAAATAGAATGGAATTTCTTAATTGTCATTATTGTGGAACATAAAGGGGCTTTATCAGTGGTTGGCTAAGTAAAATACAAGCCAATCATTTGAATTACTTCCAAATAAATAATTAGAAGCTTTCTGAATTGAGATCATTTTGGAACAACCTATGTTTTTCCCCAAAGACCCTCTCATGACCTTGGGAATTACATCCATATGGTGCTCCAGGAATACACCCACAGGATTGTGTGGGCTTAAGATACATACTTCATCCCTAGAGCCACATTATGTCTACCTAGTGCCCTTGAAAATTTAGCCCTGATGAAGGTCCTTAAGAAACTACACTTGAAGCTCCTTAGCATAGCCTAGTAGATCTTCAGTTAATAAATGTTGAATAAATAGAACATCATTTTTTCATTAGCAGTTTTCAGTGTAAAGAGAAACTGCTCTCCCCTGCATCCTCCAGCCCTGTTTAAGACCTCAGAAATAAGACAGTCTTGCTGCCAAAGAGCCTAAAAATCTAAAAGGAGAGGTGCAGCCCAAAATCAAATTACAGAGGAGGTAGTAAAATTTGAAGTGAGCATACTACATAGAACTGAATTTTATAGTTTTTAAGCCATTTCAGGTTCCAATCACATCAAAATAATAAATAATATTTATAGAAAAAGACAAGTCTGAGTTTTCAAAACCCATTAGTAAAAATGCTAGCTTGAGTATTGGTGTTGTTTCTTGGGGATCTCCGCTGGAAATTGTCTTTATTGTCTTTGAAACATAACAGAGGTGAGATTTTATGCTCCTATGGAGAACAGGAATAGAGGCTTTTCATAAGTCTTGAGCAAGCTGCTGCTGCCAATGTTTTAAACAAGAAGCATTCCAACCTTGACTCTATCTAGTGAGATAAAGCTTAAAACTCATCTAATCCAAATACATGGGATTTCTCCGCAGCTGTGCCATCTCCCAGATAAGGGTAAAATGAGCGCCCTTAAAGCCTAGCCTGCAGAGCAGGACCACAGCTTTGTGTCACTTGCCTTAAAGAAGCCGGTAGATGAACTATGCATCTCCAACTTTTGCCCGGGTATCACATTTCACAGAAATCTGATTTAAACATTGCAGAAAGTAAGCCCATTTGCAAAAATATTATCACTCCTCCATTTTGTTTCAAGATGGTAAATTGAACCATAAATCAAACTTAAATTGAATCTGGAAAACTTTTGGTGGTGTCAAAAGTTAATCAGCTCTCTAGAAGTGATGGTATGACAAACATGAAATATTGAGTGGCTGAGTTAAAAAAAGAGGCCTTCACTTAATATTGAAGGTGATGATTTCTTTGGAAATAGTTTTGCTTCTCCCTTTGAAAATGATTAAGCCCCATGGCTGTATACATTTTTCTAAAACAACATAGTGCTTTCCTAAAGGATGAATACATATTTGTGCTTAGAAGGACAAAACAATGTGATACTGAGATACAGTCTTTAGATCTAAACAAAGCTGAGTTTGAATGCCAGCTCTGCCATAGGTAACTTAATGTTGCCTCAGTTTTCTCATTGTAAAACAAAGCTGATAGTATCTACTCCATAGGGTTGTTACAGTGATGAAATGAATGAATATATGGGTGAAGTACCTGGTCCTCAGTGCATGCTCAGTAAATGGTTACCATTGTTAAAATGTAGTTCTGTGTCTTGTTCACTGACATTTTCACCAATGAGGAAACAAATTAAGGCGTCTATCAACTTACCAAGCTAACTGAGAGAATGAGATTGAAAGAGAATTTCACTCTTGACTATGTACTTCTTATTTTGTATTTCGGATATAAGTCTAATCTCCCTACTAGATGAAGTCCTTAAAGACAGAAACTGAATCGTCTTCTTTCCTAACACAGTGCTAGACAGCTAGTAGACGCTCAGGAAATGTTTGTTAACACGACCTTCCTTGGCAATGTCATGTCTATGTCAACCCCTCTTATGAGGACAGGACTATGTCCCACCACATAGGAATCTGAAAGTTTCCTGGTAACTGTTATTTTCCACTCAAACCTTGGAGAAATTTTATCATCTTCAAGTCATTTTGCTTTCTAATTAGTTTCTGGGCCCATCCTTAGCCATTTTATTACTTATGCATTTGTAAGTATCATAAACACTGCAGCTGGCACTGAGATAACTTTGTAGTCTCCATTTTTAAATTAAAATATTATTTTTCTGGTATTATTTAGATTAGCTAGAGGTCCTTTATACTTAATCCTTCCATCTGCATATTTAAATATATTTAATTATTTTTTTCAGTGGTTTTATGGTAAGTAAGCATATCTAATTAAGTTATCCTGCCTACCCTTTATACATTTTATTTCAAGCCCGCTATTGAAGTGTTAGCATTTGATGGCCATTTTGGGGAAAACTGGAAATCTTTCAAGGTCTGAGTATGTAACAACATTAAGAACACATTGAGGAACTGGTATGACTTTATATATGTATAATTGATCAAATGTCTAATAATTATAGCTTTTAAGTCTTCTTTGAGTAGCAGGTATGTGGATGGTCCAGAGAGCACTTATTACCACTAATATTACTCTTCAGTTTGAATGGAGTTTTAACATTGTTTTTATCGCCACAAGGATGCTCTTGATCTGTAAGGTATATAAGATGTTATAGCAGCTCTGTTTTATCCACGAGGAAATTGAGGCCCAGAATAGTTGGGTGACCTTCCTGAAGACATAAATATTTAGTGGCAGAGCTGGAGTAAGAACCCAGATCTCCTGTTTCTGATGAATTTTTTCAAGTCTTGGTGAGAATTGTAGTTCAGAAATACAGTCCTGGCCATCACCTACTTTCTGCCATCCAACACATTCATCATTTCACATTCCATGTCAAAATACTTTCCACTGACCCCACGTACACTCTGTGTCCCTTTCAGTTTGAACGCCACGACCCTGTGGATGGAAGAATCACTGAGAGGCAGTTTGGTGGTATGCTGCTGGCCTACAGTGGGGTGCAGTCCAAGAAGCTGACTGCCATGCAGAAGCAGCTCAAGAAGCACTTCAAAGATGGAAAGGTGGGTATCTTTGTCTAGAGGAAGAAAAGGAACCAAACCATGGGAACGTGTGGTTTCATGCTACTTCAAAGGGCTGAGGTAGATTTGGGAATCATCAGCACACCATTAGCATTAAAACCAGGAGAATGGGTGAGATTACCCAAGGAGAGTATAATACAGAAGAGAACTGTGGGCCAAGGACAAAAATCCAATGGCACACTAGCAGCCCAGGAAGGAAGTCTTGAGGAAATGTTCAGAGAAATGGCTAGAGAGAGGAGTGAAATCAAAGCCAAGGAAGAAGAGGATTCAGGAACTGAGAGGTCCACAATGTTACATGTGACAGAGAGGGTCCAGTAAAATAAGATGATAAACATCCATTTGCTCTGGTAAAATGGTAATATGGGTGATCTTTGGGAAAGCCGTTTTATTAGAATGGTCGATGGAGGGCACATTAGAATTAGAAGTAAGAAAGTAGAGAAAGAGTTGAGAGGAAGAAGAGGAAGACAGGAGAAGCTAGAAGGAAGGACATAGTGTATATTAAAAACTCATGCAGTATGTTAGTCTGCTTGGGCTGCTATAACCAACTACCACAGACTGGGTGGCATAAACAACAGAAATTTATTTTCTCATGGTTTTGGAGACTAGAAATCCATGATCAAGGTGCTGGCAAATTAGCCTTCTAATGAGGGCTCTCTTTCTTGCCCTGTAGATGGCTATCTTCTTGCTGTGTCCCCACATGGCCTTTTCTTGGTGTTTGCACGGGGGTGGGATTGGGGGGCACAAACGACCTCTGTAATGTGTCTTCTTACAAGGACAATAATCGTATTAGATCGGGGCTCCAACCCTAGGTCTTCACTTACCCTTAATTATTTACTTAGAGGCCCCATCTCCTCATACAGTCACACTGTGCGGTTAGGGCTTTAGTGTGTAAGTTTTGGAGAGACACTAACATTCATCTCATAATAGGCACAAAAGACAATTCTGGCATGTGCGAGAACTGAAGAGGACTGCTGTGGTTGTAACATACCAGCAAGGGGGAGAATGGTGTGAGATGAAGTCAGAGAGGGAAGTGGAGACCAGACATTCAAAACTTCTTAGGCATGGGATGAGTTTAGGTTTTATTCACAGTGCAAAGGAAAGCTATTAAAGGGTTGTGAGCAGTGAAATGACATGGTTGTATATATGTTTAAAGAGATGACTCTGGCTGCTTTATGAAAACTAGTTTGGAAAACACCAAGCATAGAAGCAAAAAGACTGATACTAAGATTATTAGAAATTCAGGAACAATTGAAATGATTGAGCATTTTTGAGCAGCACTGAGATTGGAGACTCCGGGTTTGCACTGGCACTAGTCAGTACTACTCTCTAATACCTTTCAACACTGGCTGCATCTGGTTCAGGAATAGGCAGATGGTAGAACTGAGTCAGCATCTGGGGTCTTGCCAAGGGAGTGGGATGGACTAACTGAAGCAGAAAATAGTTAAAAGGCCAGGCCTCTTAAAGATCACACACACACACAGAACAATGCCAGCAAACCTGTATCATTCTCAGCTCAATACCCTTTCCACTGGATAATGATTACCATTTGGCCATAACCAGGAAATTGAGCTGGCACTAAATGTTCCATGAAAGATTGCCAAGGGAGCGTGATATGGTAGGCAATATGGAGCTAGAAGACTTGAGTTCAGACCCTACCTCAGAGGTCTTCATGGACCCTAGAACAAATTATGTAATCTTTTTGGCCTCATGAATTGAGAAGCTTGTCCGAGATGTGTGTTATAAGAATGCTATAGCTTTAACGACTTAATACCTGAAAGTAAGAAATAAGATTGCTAGTCCTTGTCTCAGTTTTCTTGGTTATTTGTCTTTGTGCAGGAGATCTTGCATGAATAGCATTGCCTCACATTGGTAGAAAGCAATTCTTATCACCCAGAATTTTCCTCCTTGTCTTGGATGTTGAAAAGCTGAAAAGACCTCTGAACCAGGCTGTGGACTGCAACAGAAGGCGGGCTGGGCTCTGAGAGAAAGTGTCAGCTTCTCTGAACCCAGTCCAGCCTGTCCCTACAGCATGTGTTCCATTGGCTATGGGGGAAAAAGTGACAAAGGACAATACTTCTGCACTACCCAATACCAGCTCAGATCTGTTGAAAATTGTAATTTCAGAAAATTGATTGCCAATGTTTAGATAGGTTTGTTAACCCCGATGTGGGAAATAGAATGTTTGCATTAGGAAACCCTCCTTTGTTTGGACCAGACTTATTTTTTTATTAAATTTATTGGGGTGACATTGGTCAGCAAAATTATATAAGTTCCAGGTATACAGTTCTTTATCATCTATGTGTTGCATTGTATTCTCACCACCTATAGTGATTTCTTTTTCTGTCACCATATATTTGACTCCCCCTCCCTCTTTCGCCACCCTCCTCTCCCCTTTCCCTCAGGCAACTACTAAACTGTTGTGACCAGACTTATTTTTAAAGTTTGGTCCAAGCATTGATTTGACCTTAAAATAATTATTTATCATTATAGGCTAATTCATGATTTATTATGAATTTATATTTAAAAGCAATAAATTAGGTGTTGAAGATATCTCCCTTGAAGGAATACAGTATTTTAGCATTGGCAGGAGTTAATTTAGGACCTGAAGACCTTTCAAAAGAGCTGTGAAGTGAAAGGACAAATTTTGTCAGATGATGAAAATCTAGAGTGCTAAATTACTTCAGATCCAGAATTTCTAGTCTGCTTTAGCAAGGAGATTGAGATTGATTGCTCTCTCGTGTTGATTAAATAGTTTATGACCATAGTAATTAACTAAAATGGGAGTTAATGAAGGGCCTTTGCTCCTAAAGTTACCAGTCCATTTCCCATTAAAGGGGAATCACGATCTTTTCTAATTGCTTCTTTATTCTGCTTTGAATTTGTTAACATGAAAATACAAGTTTGCATTTGGCTCATGTTAAAATTTTCTGTGTGGTGTTTTGTACAAAATATCAAACCAGTTTTGTATCCCATATATAAAACTGAAAGCAACAGATGAACAAGACAAACAAAAACTGATAGACACAGATAACAGTTTAATTATTACTAGAAGGTAAGGGCGGGGACAGGTAGTAGAAGAGGGAAAAGGGGGTTTTAAATATATGGTGATGGAAGGAGAACTGACTTTGGGTGGTGAACACACAATGCAGTATAGAGATGATGTATTATAGAATTGCATACTTGAAACATATATAATTTTACTAACCAGTGTCACCCCAATAAATTTAATACATACACACACACACACACACACACACACACACACACACGTGTGTGTGTGTGAAACCAGACCTAAAAGATTGAAGGTCCTGGTGGTATATTAAATATTTGCATAATACTTAATGACCATGCAATACTTCACAGCCATTTTTCTTTTTATTGTTTCTAACAGTCTTGTTAGATCTCATTTTATCTTTGAAAATATAGAGACAGAGAAAAAGAGAAATCAATGACCCACCCAGAGTTTGGACTAAAATCCAGTGCTTCCTGTTCCAGATCTTGTCCTTTCCATGGCAAAGTTCTATTTCTGTTTCTAACCATACTCTTCCTCTAAAGCAGTGCTTCTCTGCCCTGGTTGCTCAGTAGGATCACTTGTGGGATTTTTAAGAAATGTGGTTGTTAAAGGCTGCTTCAACCAATTAAATCAGAAGCTTAGTGGTGGGTCCAGGCATCCGTGTGATTCTCATTTGCAGTTAGGCTTGTGAGCCACTGCTCTTGAGGGACTATGCTCTATCAGTGTCTCTAGCTCTTCTTTTTTTTGTTTTTTTTTTGTTTTTTTTGTTTTTTTGGTATGTGGGTAGCTCCCTGACTGGGAATCGAACCCAGGCCGCAGCGCTGACAGTGCCAACACCGAAGCCTTAAGCCACTACACCATCAGGGAACTCCCGTCTCTAGCTCTTCTGTCCCTAAGTAATAGCTTGAAGAATTGGGCAACCTGCCACCCCTGGAAAAATCACTATATTTGGGCCCTGAGTAACCACCATGTGTCTTATTTAACAGAGACAGTTTTCTTCCTTTTTTTTTTTTTTTTTTTTAAAGGGAGAAACATGTTTTGTTTTGGCTTTATTTTAAAGATTAGTCTCTATCCTCTACCAGATTTTCACCATTCCCCTCGATATTATTTTTCCTGTGGATTATTTTTCTAGGCCAACTCTAACTCAGCTCTAAAATTTCCTTACTTTTCATCCTTCAAACTGTCATCTTCTCTCATTAAAAGAAGACAGAGTTTTCTGAGACTTCCTAAAAGTAATTCACAGTGGTAGCTCTCTTTGCTTATGAGTGCAGAAACTGCAAACTTTAATAATTTAGTAAATTCACTTAAAGATGAATTGAAAATTACAGTTCATTTCAATGGCAGGCACTGCTACTGCAAGACACTAAGCCAGGTGCTGTAAGAAAGATAAAAGATAAACAAAAACCATCACCTGTCCTTAAGAAATATATTGTACTAGTCCAGTAAGAAAAAATATGTATTCAAAGAACTACGTAATGTCCTATTCGATATTTATTGAGCACCTACTATGTTCCAAGCGCTCTTCTAAATATTGAGAATACAGTAATGAGCAAAGCCAGTCTCTGCTTTCATCAAACTTAACATTCCTAGTGAAGGGAGATAGGTAATAAATAATTATAATACGAACCAACTCACTCAGCTTTGAGCCTCTTGAGAGCAGTGGCTTATCTTGGTCATCCTCAGTATAGTGAGTGTCTCATAGATAAATATTTGTCATATGACAGTAGAAACACTTCTTTATGTTGCTAAAATGAATTTAACATTAGGAAGTTGTTAATTAGAATTGTCTTTCAAAACTAAAAGCAATTGACAAAATGTTTGGAAGAAAACATTAAAAAAATCTTTATGACTTTGAATGAGGCAAAGTTCTTAGATATGACACCAAAAGCACAATCCATAAAAGAAAAAAATCAATAAATCAGATTTCATCAAAATTAAAAACTTTTGTGCTTCAAAATACTGAGAAAACAGACAAAATAGAGACTGGGAGACTATATTTAAAAATCATATAACTGGTAAAAGATTTGTGTTTAGAATTACATAAAGAACTATTACAACTCAATGAGATAATACCAACCCAATTATAAAAAGATTTGAATCGATGTCCTACCAAAAAAGATATATGAATGGCCCATAAGTACATGAAATAATGCTCAGAATCACCAGTCATTAGGAAAATGCAAATTAAAACACAGTGAGGATACCACCACACTTATTAGGACAACTGTAATAAAAAAGACAATAACAACTTTTGGTGAAGATGTGGAGAAACTGGAACTCTCATACACTGCTGTGGAAATGTAACATAGTACAGCAACTTTGCAAAACAGTTTGGTAGTTTCTTTAAAAAAAAGTTAAACATAATTTTACCATACAACCTAGGTAGAACTCTCCTTAAGAGAAATGAAAACATAGGTCCATGTAAAGACTCACATGCAAAAGTTTATAGCAGTATTATCTGTAATAGCTAAAAATTGGAAACAATTCATATGTTCATAAACTGATGAATGAATAAACAAAAATAGTATATGCATACGATGGAATACTACTTACTGTTCAGCAATAAAAGTAATAAACTATTAACATAAGCAGCAACATGAATAAATCTCAAAAATGTAAGTAAAAGAAGTCAGACACAAAAGATTATATTATATGAATGCATGTGTATGAAATGTTCAGAAAATGCAAATCTTAGAGATAGAAGATTTATAGTTGTCTGTGGTTAGGGTTGAAATGGGGATTGACTGCAAACTTTGGGGAGATGGAAACATTCTAAAACTGGGTTGATTGCATAAATCTGTAAATTTACTAAAATCATTGCATTTTATAGTATATTAATTACAAGTCAATAAAGCTGTTAAAGAAATAAGAGGTAGTTGTAGTAAATGAGAAGAGGAGTAAGGAAAATTTGGCTTTCTTTGGAGTCAGACATCTAATGCTGACAGGCTGTGGGTGAGTGCAAACACACTGTAATGGCTGATTCCCTTGCCTTGTCTTTTAACTGGTCATGGCAAAGTCATCTGACAGGAGTCATATCCAATCACCTGAGTTTTTCAAGGGCTATGCTAGCAATGTTTCTAGAATCTAATAGTCCACAATGACCACAGTTTGTTTCCAACTCTCAAATATCTGTGAGAATAAGTGAATAGGAGAGCACACATGACCATTATCCACAGATAACATGGAAAGTTAATAATTTAATAGTTATATTGTAACTGTTTATAAGTACTAGCCCTGCTTAATGGCTAATAGCAGTATTAATAAGCAATGATATACACAGAAGGCTATTGTGGATCACGCTGTAAGAGGAAACATGTAGCAAAAGCAAATACCTTTATAACTTCTGCTTGTCAAAATTCTACTCTGCTTTTAAGGCCAAGTTCAAATTGTACCTCCTCCAAGAATTCTTACTCAGTCTCTTCAGTTGATTCTAATCTTTCTCATTGGTGCCCTGAAAAGATCTCTCTCTTTTTTTTTTTTTTTTTTGGTATGTGGGTAGTTCCCTGGGTGGGAGTCGAAGGGAATCGAACCCAGGTCGCAGTGTTGACTGCACCAGTGCCGAAGCCTTAAGCCACTACACTACCAGGGAACTCCCCTGAAATCTTTATTTAGGTATTTAATAATGCATTTGACAAACATCTGCTCCTAGACTACAAACCTATAGAGCATGTTATTACTGAATACTGTAGGCACTTGTAACACAAGGGTATTTATGTATCAAAGCATCAAAACATAGAAATACATAAGTGTATGTGCTATACTTTTATAGGACTGGCAACTAGGTTTGTTTACACCAGCAGCACTGCAAACATGTGAGTAATGCATTGCACTATGACATTACCACAGCTACATCACTAGGCGATAGGAATTTTTCAGCTCAGTTGTAATTTTATGAGACCTTGTCATATATGCAGTCTGTCATTGACTGAAACGTCATTATGTGGTACATGACTATAGAATGCATACTTCATGATTCCATTTATAAAGTTCAAAAACAGACATAATCAAACTCTTGTTTCTGTTCAAAGATTCATAAATAGATAGTAGTGCTATTAAAAAAAGAGAGCAAGAGAGCAAGGAAAGGAATCCCCTAAAAATCAGAATAGTGATTACCAGTGGGAGGAGAAGAGGCTTATGATTGGGAAGGGCCATAATGGGGGCAAGGAGGGAGGCCTCTGGGGGTGCCATGCTCCATCAGTGTCTCTAGCTGATAATAGTCTGTTTCTTGACATGAGTGGAGGTTTAACAACAGTTATTTTATAACAGTTCATTTTACAACAGTTATTATAAATTGTACACTTATTTATGTTTTCTGCACCTTTCTATATGGTCATCATATTCCACAATATAAAGTTTAAGTTCCTTGATTTTGGGGGTGGGGGGACTATAAAAGATTATGTGTTATAATTATATATACAATATTTTAGCTCTCAGTTTGATTGATTACATGAGAAAATACCATTGACAAGCTTGGAGAGTACCAGGAAAGTACTATGGAATGTATTGAGGTTTCCTTGTTACTGAGTTCTCGATGTGGATTCCTGGGCTCTGTAGTTTGGGGAAATGAAAATCCTAAGAGCAGCATTAAGTAGAAGCCAGTTAACATCTGCAATCCATTACGGACCTGATTTTTCATTAAAAAGCATTAACCTCAGTGTCTCTTCAGTGTTATTTACTTCTTAGAAATTGTATTCATTTCCATCACAGCATGATGTGTGAGAAGTGGGAAATGGGCAAATAGGACAAATCTTCCTCCCTGTAAGGGAACTCCCTGTAGTCCCTATTTATGTAACTACACTCTCTTGAAGCATCAGAGAAAGTAGAATTCAAGATCAGCAAACCTCTGACCAGCTTTTGAAAAGAACTTCATTCACAGAATTTTATCAGGTTAAAATTAAGTGGCATTGTTTCGTTAGTAACTTTTAAAAAAAAATAATGTGGGTAGTTCCTGGCTGAGAATTGAACCCAGTACGCAACGTTGACAGCGCTGAAGCCTACCCACTACACCACCAGGGAACTCCAGTAACTTTTAAATTAAGATAATGAATGGCTTCCTAAGTGCTTGGATTCTGCTAAATTATGAAAACATTCTGATGTATATCACTCACTGACTTTGGTGATTCTTTAATTAGCTTAAGCCTCAGAAAGTTTGCCTGGCCTGTGAATAGATTATTTAAATAGAAGTGCTGACTCTGGTCTTACCTGTTAAGATGTATAACAAATCAAATGGCTACAGCTCATTTACGAAGTGTCATAATAGATATTGTGACTAATTGGAGGGCACAGTTAGAAATATTTTCCTTAAAGATATCCAGCCACTGTCGTGAACAGCTTCATGTAAAATTTTACATGTGCGGAGAAAACAGTTAGCCAGCTTGACTTTTTTAGGGTAAAATTCTGGAGTTTCATTCCTCTATTGTGTGTCAATTTGACATTCCTCGACTAATTTATACAGTCTCTATTCTAGATATGCATAAATTTCTGATTGATAGACATGAATAACAGCCTAGTTTTCTGCATTTTATGTGGCCTCTTTTACCTTGCTATCTCTTCTTTCAGGGCCTGACATTTCAGGAAGTGGAGAACTTCTTTACTTTCCTAAAGAATATTAATGATGTGGACACTGCATTGAGCTTTTACCATATGGCTGGGGCATCTCTTGATAAAGGTAATGAAACCCAGAAGGAAGTTTTTTCTTGATGGTATAAACATCAAGACTACCCCACATTTTTCTTGGCATTGTTTTTTTTATTTGTTTTATTGACATTGCATGAGCCTTGCATTTCACCTTGAGAGGCCAACCTTAGCAAATATATGTTCTTGTGCTAAAGGCTATATAGTCAAGGCAGATGCCCATCTTTAAATGATTATTAGCCTTGGAAATAGACAATTAAGCTGAGACACAGTACATGAAACTTTGGGTCTTCTCTCATCGGAGCCAGAGTTGTTATATATACGTTTTGAAGCTAAAGTCCCTATGCATTTTAATTTATTCTATGCTGAAAAGGCTTGGTTTCTTGCTTCTGTTTTTTAAAGGTAAAAACAGCAGACAATAGCACCCCCTATCGGCTACCTTCATACAAATTCTGTTCCAGTTTGTACAGGCAATGTGAAAGAGTGGAGGAATTGCAAACACAATTTTTTCCCAACATTTTTTTATGAAAAATGTCAAACGTTTAGGGCAATTGAAATAATCATTTAAAGAATGTCCAATTAACTATTTTTTTTGAAAAGCCCAACTAAAAGACAACAGAATTACTTTAAAGAGCAATTATATAGGATGAATCACTATCCATGTTAAAATTATAGGGTGCACAAAATAGAGTGAATCAAGGTACAGGTAGCAAAGAAAAGTGTAAACAGGTGGTTAAAAATACATATATAAAATTTTCTTTCGAAAACCTTCAGGATGTTTAGTATGCATATAGTCCATGCATCATTATCCTTTGCTAATAGAGACAGTGGCACAACTTAGGCAGTCATAGCTGATATCTGAAAATACGTTTGGCTTTGTGACACATGATATTTGACATTTGTTTTGACCACTTAGTTTGTTTGATCTGTATAACTTTGGGTGTCCTGAGTGTAAATGATAGATAACTAGGGGAAATTGGCCCAGATTCATGCACAGGAACAGGGAGAAGCCAAGCGTATTCATTCCCTAAGGCTACCATAACAAATTACTCAAACTTGCCAATTTAAATCAACAAATTTATTCCCTCACAGTTCTAAAGGCCACAGATCAAAATCAAGACGTTGTCAAGGGCCTTGCTCCCTATCTAAAGTCTCTAGGATAGAATCCTCCTTTGCTTCTTTCAACTTCTGGAAGCTCTAGTTCCTTGGCTGTGGCTGCGTAACTCCAGTCACTGCTTATGGCTTCACGTGTGTGGCCTTCCCCTCCTTCTCCCTATACGTATGTCTTTTGTATGTCTCTCTTTTTTTTTTTTTTTTTTTTTTTTTTTTTTTTTTTTGTATGTGGGTAGCTCCCTGACTGGGAATCAAACCCAGGCCGCAGCACTGACAGCGCCAGCACCGAAGCCTTAAGCCACTACACCACCAGGGAACTCCCTGTATGTCTCTTATAAGGACGCTTATTATTGGATTTAGGGCCCCCTTGGGTAATCCTTAACCCAGATCTTATCTTAAGATCTTTAATTTAATTACATGTGCAGAGACCCTTCTTCCAAACAGAGTCCTATTCACAACTTCCAGTGACTTAAGATGTCATATATTTTAGAGGGCCACTGTTAAACCCACTTATAGCAACCAAGAACTAGACATTACTCGTGTAGTAGACAAAGTAAGACTAAAAAATATGAATTGTGAATTTAATTTCCTATAAGAATATTAGTACTGTCTCTTTTAAAAACTTAATCTTTTTAGAAACCTAATTATACTCCTCACCTGGGTAACTTCTATTTATCTTTCAAGTCTCAATTCAAATGTCACTTCCTCCGAGAGGCCTCCAGCACATGTCTCACTCTCCTTTCCATGCTCCTCCACTCTACCAGATGTGCCGATCTTTTGCAGGCGCTCCTTGCACTGTCCCCTTTGCTTTTAAGTCCTACTGATCCTGACAATCCCGCTAGTGATTTTTGTCACTGTTTTGAGTTCTATACAAATTCTCCCTCCATAGAATCATGGAATTTTGCTGCTGAAATGAATCTTAGAAGAGAGGAGGAAAAGTATATTCATTAAAAACCCAAGTTCTGAAGTCATATTGTCTGCATTTTAATCTTGGCTCCATCATTTACCAACTGAGTAGCTTTGGGCAGTTTCTTAATTTAGCTACTATGTTTTTAAAATCAGGATAATACCTACCTCATAGGGTATTAACTTTGTGCCTATCATGCAGCAAATGTTTAATCAATGTCAACTGCTTCTGTTATGAGTGGTTAGTAACTGTTGATAAACCAGATTTAGTATGATTCATCCATTTATTCAGCCAGCAGTATAGGTGTTGGGCTACAGCAGTTGGGCACAGGGTCCTACCCTCAAAACGCTCTCAATCTAGTAGGGGAGAAAGATAAATATACAAGCTAGTCACGTTTGGTGTGATAAGTGCTAATTAAATAAGATTAAAAGTGAAGCCTCTGACCCATACTGGGGGCAGGGAAGGAGTGGGGCGAGGGTAGAGACGGGAGCACTTTTGTCCGCCTTCTCCTCTCAGTCTCATCCATCTTCATTTGTTCCCAGAAGGTTAGGACCTTCAGAAATTGGCATCTTTTTAGAGGCCCTGGCACTGTTTCTTCCTTGGCTGTTTTAGAGCTTGCAAACCTGTCTTTAGATAATTTAGCACAGAATTTCCCAAACAGTGTTCTGACGAACACTATACTGCAATATGTGATGGTTCTGTGAGTTAAAAATAAAAAGTGTTCCCATCATTCAAATAAGTTTGGAAAATGCCAGGTTATACAGAATTTCTTCCTACAGTACTTCTGCCAAGTTTTTAATACGCTAATGCGCATTATTAATCTCCAAGAGAGCAATGTAGTTCCCAAAATTGATTTTCCCTAAATGTCTTTTAAAAACTTACAGAGTTAATGTCCCTGAGAACAGTTTGAGAACCCAGGCAGGTGGCAACTGCAGATTTACCACATTGCAGCATGATCCAGTTTCTCCAGACTAACATGCCAAATTTCGTTGAGGCTCTTTCTTTAGTTCTGCGTGGCCCATGTGAGAATGACAACTCTCAGACAAGAACGAAAGTCATCGGTGAATTGTGACCATTTGAAGAAAAATACCTTTCTTCATGAAATGTTGTATGTTTCCACTATAGGTTATCTCCTTGGTTTAGCACTTAAGAGAAATTGGTTCTACTGCATATTTGTAAACATACTGGGCATAAAATTAGATACATAACTTCTTAAGGTCTATCTGAATGATTTACTTAGTCTGCTGAAGAAGTAATGGAAAATTGAGCACAACTCCTTCCCCAGTGGCATCCTCTGATGGAGTTAGAAATTATTTGAGTTGGAGCTCTAGAATGAGCTATGGCCTATATAACTTAGAATGTTCTTATTTCTGCCAAGAGAATAAAGGTTTCCAGGTATGGTAAAACCCTGTTATAAAGCACCTCATGATATTATAGATTTGGTAAACTTGTAAGTTCAGTTGTGTCCCTCATGTACTTTGAACTATAATACAGGAAAATAATCACACAAATATAGTCCCAAGCCTTTAGTCCTCGTGTCCCAACATAAGCCTACTTAGATTGAAAAATCATAATTTATGACATGGTTTGGCCTTGATTCTTTATAGTCATTTTATGTGTACAGTTTAGCTTTTTGTCTGACAAGCCAAGAGAATAAATAGTAAAACCTGTGGCATAACTCTCACGGGATGCTCCCTGCAACCCCAAGTATTTTTTCTGAAATATCACTCATGATGTCAAATATCACCAAATGATGTCAAATTGATTTCCTTTATCTCTGAAGTGGCATGAATGACCTCAGAGAACCTTCGTGGCTTTCAAATTCTTTTGAGTCTCATAATTCTGAATGAGTAAAGGAATCTCAGTCTTTTGGCATTTAGGTCCCTACTAGGAGGTTGTGGGAGTCAGAAATTAGTGATGGAGTAATTTCTAGAACATAACAAACTCTTGTGTTCTGAACAATCATCTTTGACATGCTGCCACTCTCTCTGAGCCCTAAGAATCCTGTTGCATTGCCCTTTGGAGGACTGTGGGGCCATCACACATCTGGAACATTGATAGCAACTATTATTCCATAGCAACTTCTGTATGCCGGGCATAATGCTGAGTGCTTCATGGACATTATCTCTCTTACTTCTTCAAACGTGAAAGGTATTATCCCCCATTTTATGGATGAAGAAATATAAAATGAAGCAGCTTGCTTATGGTTACCCAGATAAGCAGTAATAGAACTAGGATTCAAACCCAGGTCTCTCTAATTCCACAATCTGTATTCTTTCTATACCATCATTTTGCCTTTCAGTATATCCCAGTATGCTGCTGGAATTTGAAAAGTTTTGCTAAAATACAATCCAGGAGGCAATGCAGGTTTGCCATTTTGAACCATACTTCAGTAGCTTAAGAAAGACAGGCTCTAAGCCTAAGCTATTTCCTCCCAGGTCCCTTTGGCTAAGAGTTGACCATTCTTAAGGAGAAAATAAAGTCCTGTGGGAAACTATGGTGTTTTGGAGTTAGTGCTCTTTTCTTGAATATGAAATATGTATAACATTTTTCCTCTGCAATTGTCTCTTCTCTTCAGGCCCAGGTTCTACAGACATACTCTGACATCTGTAGTGCATACCTTACAGTGACAATAAACTCTGTAGACTCTTGGAGTTGTCTAATCTACCTTCTTATTCCACATAGGAGTGTCTTAGTATACACATCTGTGTTTTTCACCTTCCTATACATATTACTCTTCAATGAAGATATCAATACACAAAATGCTAAAGTAAAGATCATGTAACAGGGAAAGGTGGTATGCCTTCAAATGATACTACAGAACAGAAAGACATAGTAAGTATATGCTAAATTTTCAGTTTCTCAGCATCAAAATATAGGATATACAGATGTGAACCTCTCATCTTCTAATAATCAGGATGTTCTTCACCACCTCTACTCATTATTGTGGCAAGCATTTGTTACACTTTTTTAAAGATTTTTATTAAAATATAACTAACATACAATATTATAATATAATAGTTTCAGGTATACACCATAGTTATTCAACACTTGTATACCTGAAGAAGTGATCACCATGATAAACTTAGCAACTCTCTGACACTTTACCATGATATCACAATATTGACTATATTCCCTACGCTGTACATTAAATTACCATGACTTACTTGTTTTATACCTAGAAATTTGAACCTCTTTTTCCCCTTCATGTTTTTCCTATTCTTACTAATTTTTTCAATTACACTTGACATTCAGTATTATTTTACATTAATTTCAGGTGTATAGCATAGTGGTTAGGCATTTATATAGTTTAAGAAGTGACCCCGCGACAGGTCTAATACCCACATGGCACTGTACATAGTTATTACCATATTATTGACTATATTCCCTATGCTTTACATCTCCATGATGATTTTTTAACTATCAATTTCTTAATGCCTTTACCTTTTTCACCCTGTCCCCAACCCCCCCTTCATCTATCACCCCAATAAATCTAGTACCCATCTGACATCATACCCAGTTAATTACAATATTATTGACTAATATTCCTTATGCTGTACCCTACATTCCCATGACTACTTTGTAACAACATATTTGGACTTCTTACTCACTTCCCCTTTTTCACCCACCCCCAATCCAACTCCCATCTGGCAACTATCAAGATGTTCTCTGTATCTGTTGAGTTTTTTTCTGTTTCTTGTTTGTTTATTTTGTTCATTAGATTCCACTTATAAGTGATAGACATTTGTCTTTCTCTGTCTGACATACTATATTCAACACGGTATCCTCTAGGTCCATCCATGTAGTTGTAGGTGGTAAGATTTCATTGTTTTTATGGCTAAGGAACATTCCATTGAATATATGTACCACCTCTTCTTTATCCATTCATCCACTCAGGGAAACCCAGGTTACCTTCATATCTTGGCGATTGTAAACAGTGCTACAATGAACACATGGATGCACATGTCCCCTCAAAGTAGTGTTTTGGGTTTCTTCAGATAAATACCCAAAAGTGGGATTACTAGGTCCTTCTTTGTTTCTTATTATAGCCCTTGTTATAAAGTCTGCTTTATCTGGTATAAGTATTTCTACCCCAGTCTTTTTTGTTTGTTAGTTTGTTTCCATTTTCATGAAATATCTTTCGATCTGAAGTGTGTCTCTTGTAGACAGCATATGTATGGGTCTTGTTTTCTTATCCATTCCTTAAATGTAAATGGATTAAAGGCTTTAATCAAAACATTTAAAAGAATTGTCAATAGGTAATTATTATCATTATATTCATATTTTTATTATTTTAATCTTAAAACAGTCCCTTTAACATTTCTTATAATACTGGTTTGATGGTGATGAACTCCTTGATAGCTTTGTCTTGTCAGGGAAGCTCTTTATCTGTCCTTCAACTCTAAGTGATCGCTTTGCTGAGTAGAGTAATCTTGGTTATAGTTTCTTGGCTTTCATTACTTTGAATATTTCCTGCCAATTCCTTAGGGCCTGCAAAAGTTCTGTAGAGAAATAAGCTGACAGTCTTATGGGAGCTCCCTTGTAGGTAACTAACTGCCTTTCTCTTGCTGCTTTAAGATTCTATCTTTGTCTTTAACCTTGAGAGTTTTCATTATGATGTGTGTTGGTGTGTGCCTCCTTGGGTTCATCTTGTTTGGGACTCTGCACTTCTTGGGCTTGAATATCTATTTCCTTACCAGGTTAGGAACATTTTCGGTCATTATTGCTTCAGATAGGTTTCTAATTCCTTGTTCTCTCTCTTCTTCTGGTATGCAAATGTTTGTAAGCTTCATGTCCCAGAGGCCCCTTAAACTATCCTCATTTTTTTTTTATTCTTTTTTCATTTTGCTGTTCTGACTAGGTGTTTTCTGATACCTAATCTTCTAAATCACTGATTCTATCTGCTGCTTCATCTACGGTGATTTCCTCAAATGTAGTCTTCATTTCAATTATTGTATTTTTTATTCTGACTGGTTCTTCTTTATATTTTCTATCTTTATTTTTATGTTTCCTATCTCTTTGTCAAAGTTCTCCCTGAGATCACTGAGCATCCTTTTAACCAGTGTTTTGAACTCTTGGGAGATTGCTTGTCTCCATTTTGTTTAGTTCTTTTTCTAGAGCTTTGTTCTGTTCTTCTATTTGGGACATGTGCGTTTGTCTCCCCATTTTGGCTGCCTCCCTGTGTTTGTTTCTGTGTATTAGGTATGACTGTTATGTTTCCTAGTCTTAGTAGAGTGGCCTTATGTTTCCTGTGTGGCCCAGTGGCAGTCTCCCTGGTCACCAGAGCCAGGTGCTCCAGATGTGTCCCTTGTGTGGGTTGTGTATGCCCTCCTGTTGTAATTGAGCCTTGGTTGCTGTTTGCATGTCAGTGGGCAGGATTGATCCTCAGGCTCATTGGTTGTGAGAACTGGCTGTGACTACAGTGGAGGAGCCGTGGTGCAAGGACTGACCCTGTGGAACAGGATTTGCTTTAGCAGGGCTCTGGTGTCTGCCCTTTGGGTGTGTCATCCTTGGAGGCAGCCGAGTGATGCTCTGGCCACTGGGCATGCCAGCCCCAGAGCCTCCTGGGAGGGTACCCACTGCAGGCCAAGTCCAGTCACAGCTTGTGCACTGCCTGGAGCCACCTGGCATGAGCCACAAAGCAATCCATAGATGGCCGCCATCGCGCACTGGGTTTGAAGGTGCCTTGAAAGGCCGAGCTGTGAACCAAAGCCAGCTATCACCAGCACCATGCTTAGGACTGCTCAGCCAGAGGTACAGGACTCACTGAAGCCAAATGCTGCTTGTTTGAGTTTTGTGAACCTTTGAGAGATTTTAGGAAAGTCTGCAGCATGGGCTAAGACAGGCCCTCGCACTGAAGCCAGACAACTCAGTTCCTCCTCATTTGTCCCCAGCGTCTTTCAAGCTGCTGCCCCAGCACTGGAGCTCAGAGTGAATGAGTTTGTCAGTGAGCCCTTTGAGAGGAGCACCTGGGATTACAGCCACCCTCATGTCACTCAGCCACAATCTCCACTGGTTTTCACAACTGGAAGTTATGGGCACTTCTTTCCCCAGCAGTAGAATCCTGGGCAGGGGACCCTGGTGTGGAACTGGTACCCCTCACTCCTTTAGCGGGGGACTTCCACAGCTAAGATACCCCTTCTGATTTTTAATGGTCACACGCAGTTGTGGGACCAGCCTGTAACATGTCTCTGCCCATCCTACCAGTCTCAAGGTAGCTTTTTTCTGTATGTCCTTAGTGTAGGGATTTGTGTCAGCTAGACTTCAGGTGATTCTCAGTGATGGTTGTTCTGTAATTTAGTTGTAATTTTGATATGATCACGAGAGGGAGCAAGCATAGCATTTACCTCCTCCGTCATCTTGACCAGGAAAAAGAAATTTGTTACACTTTTAAATACTGTTCAAACATCTAGCATGAATTGGAGCATTAACTATTTGCAAGAAATATGTAAGCATCAATTTTGGTTTTAAATTCAAACCTGAGTTTGAGTACCTACTACTCACTAGCTTAGTGACCTTTCTCTGCCTGCTTATTAAAGAGCTAACATATTGGAAACAATGTATCACAATATGAAAACTTCGTAAAAAGTTATTTTAAAAAATGAGAAGGTGGGAGTTCCCTGGTGGTGTAGTGGCTAAGGCTTCGGCACTGTCACCGCTGCGGCCTGGGTTCAATTCCCAGCCAGGGAGCTACCCACATAAAAATTAAACAAATAAATAAAAATGAAAATAAAAAGGTCATCCTACGACCCGATGAGGCTTACTTTTGTTCTCTTAGGAAGTAATATCTACTGCTTTTCTCAGTCACTTTTGAGATTCAAATTATTTTAGAAGTTACAAGTTTGTACTTATTAATGAGAAAGATTGGAGCTTTTAGCTTTTCCTGAGTATCATTATTCATATGAAAGTTCTTGGGATCATTGCTTTCAGAAGGTGTTATCATTTTTTGTTCTCTATTTCTAGGAATGTCTAGCCCTATTAGTATCTCTCATATCCTGGTCATTCAAGGGAGAATTTTCTACTAGATTGCAAACTCCTGAGGACGTGAACCATGTTTTCCACATCTTTGTATTCTACTCTGAGCCTAAAACAATTCTGTGTGTACAGTAGATGTTCAGTTAATGTTGAATAAATGAGTGAATTAATTCTAAACATGATCACATCCTAGACAGATGGTGAAATGGTCTAATAAAAGCCTAGGGTGAGGGAGGAAACGTTAGGACTATGACACCTTCCTATGTCATTCATTTTCTTGACACCAAGAGCAAATCACAACTTCTCTGACCCTCAGGTTAGGCTTATATTAAATATCTCCAAAGGTTCTTCCAGATTTGCAATTCTATGACTATAACTACATCAGCTTTGTATGGTATGGACATGTTATAGCCTAAAGTTATATCTAAATCTGTATGAAAATGAACTTATAATTATCAGATACATTTCAAATCAGAGCAGCAAAGCTGTTGAATTCCCAAAAGAAGGGAGGGGGCATTTTAATTTATTTTCTTTTTCATTTAAAACTTCATTAGACTTTGGCTAGTGCCTCTGTAAGATTTAACTCATGGAACTTGGTTTAGTAGTTGCAGAAGAGTGGCAATGCTGTAAAACATACCTAAAATGAGCACAGGTCTATATAAAGTATGGTTTAAAGAACCCCAAAAGGGCATTTACAATCATAACTACCATCCCCACTTAGCTTCCTTGCTGCATAACAAATTACTACAAATTCAGCAGCTTAAAACCACACCTATGCGTTATCTCAGTTCCTGTAAGAATTTAGGCACAGCATAGCTGGGTTCTCTGCTCAGGGTCTTAACAAGGCTAAAATCAAGGTGTCAGAAGGGCTGCATCCTCATCTGGAGTTTAGGGTCCTCTTCCAAACTTATTTGGGTTCTTCTCAGAATTCAATTCCTTTTGGTTGTGGGACTGAGGTCCCCTTTTTCTTGCTCAATGTTGGCTAGGGATCACTCCCAGAATGCCACCACAGTTCCTTGCCTTGTGGCCCTCTTACAGGCCCTCTCACAACATGCCAACCCACTTCTTCAAAGCCAGCAGAAGAATCACTTTCCCTAGTGTGTTGAGATGATTCTTATATAACCGTAATCATGGGAGAGATTATCCCATTACCTTCTCCACATAAAGTACCTAAATCACAGGAGTAGTATTCCATCATACTCACAGGTTCTGCCCACACTCAAGGAGAGGAGATTATATGGGGTATGTACACCAGTGGGTAGAAATGTTGGGAAGCATCTCAGAATTCTGCCCACCAAACCAGCCATAATTCCAGAAATTCCCACCTTTAGATTTTCTTTGGCGATTTCTGAAGATAGAAACATTTTAACTGATTTAAGACATGTTATCTAAAAACAACAACAATAACAGAGTAGTCATAAAATTTAAGGTTGGAATGGAGCTTACAAATCATTTTATTTAAACCATTACTTTACTGTTTTTTAACTTCTTAGTTTACACATAAAGGAAATGACTTGCTCAAATCAGCTAGTGTGATGCAAAACAGACTGGAGATTCGGGTTCACTGATTTCCATACCACTCTTCTCTTTGGTACATGGCGCCACTGCTACTAGAAGAACCTAGAATATTACATAGGGGACTCAATGTTTATATGTGAAGGCAGAAATAGGGGAAAATTCACAACAAGAATGTATTGGCGAGCATCCCTTAGATAGCCATAGCATGAATGCAGGAGGTATGAATGTCAGATGTATGAAAAAAAGCTTATGGGGGGAAAGCTCCTGTTTTATAAATTATTTTAAAGATTGTGGGAGGCAAGTCTCAGTGCTTCCGTTCATCATTTCATTTTGTAAAAACATTTATATGTGAAGAGGATTGTTGGCCAGGATTCCATTCATTTAAGACAAAGTATCCATTTTTTTGGAAGTAAAATTCTTCATAATATAGACAAGGGAGCTCAAATTCTGAAAGAAATAAATTTGCTGTATGAGGCACTTTCTCTGCAGAGACCTGGTTTATTTCCCCAAATTTAAAGTCACTTAGCAATTCTAAGAATCAATTCTGACTTAACTACATTGCTTTGATATCTTGTGCTATAGTAAAATTTTATAAGCACCTCAAGGAGAGAGAGCACTGCCTCAGAGATTTGTGATTACCAGTGGGAGAGAGAGGAGAGTGACAGATAGGATGAACTGTCAAAACGACCACATAGACAAGGACAAAACCAGCCAACATTCCACCCTACACAGAAAAAGGATCAGAAATGAATTCCACCAGCTGGAGAAGGATAGAGATTTAGTGTTTATTGCAAGCACTGCTTCTTTGGGGACTTCGAGGTTTATTACTCTTAGAAGCCTCTGAAGCTTTCATAAGACACTTATAAATGTGATGAGCATTTAGCCTTTCATATAATTTTAGCAAACTGAATTTAAATATGTCTGTTGCTGTCATTTTAGTTATCAGAGATTCAGACTGTGTTGAAGCTGACTATAGGCCACAAAGGAAGTAATTTTGTAAAGGGGAGACACAAGGTACTTCCTCCTCAAGGTTGAAGTTAGGATAAATTAGGAATTGGTTAAATAATGATACATCCTATCAGTGGAATACTATCAAGTTTTTATGAACTGGTATGGAATTATTTCTAAAATATGTTGTTAAATGAGTAAAGCAAAACTGTATATTTTAGTGTACTACCATTTTGTGAGAAGAAATGAAGAATAAATATTTGATTCTATATCCATAAAATATTTCTTGGGAAACTGGAGATACTGGTTGCCTCTGGACAACTAGGTGACAACTGGGGGGGTAGGTGGGGAGGGAGACTCTTTGTACCGTTTGAATTTTGAAACAGGTGAGTGTATTAACAAATGAAAAATAACTTATTAAAATAAAAAGAATGAAATTTTAAAGAGTCTAAGAGGGAAAAGCAATGTAGTATGGTAAATTGGTCTCCAAAATTGACCTGGCTTTGTTATATTTATTTGCAAGGAGACTTGACTGGCCATCTGTAAATTTATCCTGATGCCTCTTCCCTTGCACCTTTGTTCTAGCTTTCTGTCAGCCATTAAGGTCCCTGCCTGCTTTCAATACTTTATTCAAGCTGATCCCTCCACCCCTACCCCACATTACCCACTACCATACATGTACAAATCTGAAGCAGTCTGTCTCTTTAATCCTTTAGAATTCAGATCCCAAATGTACTTCCTACCAAATGCAGGCTGTTCCACTGTAACTCCTATGTGTCTATTAATATATCTGGTATTTCTCAATCTTAATGGCATATATGATTTCATCCACTAAACTGTGATTGCCCTCTGGGTGTGTCAGGGGAAATCACTGACTACCAAATGGTGCTGGTAGAAGTGCTTGCCCTTTGTTGACAAAATATGATGAGGATTTTTGATGAAGCCAGATACAGTGCTGGGTGATGGCAATACATCTTACTGTAAATCAGTTTGTACTAGATTCATCGTGTAAGCCCGTTGAAGCAGTTGTCTGAGCTGACTGCAGATTTCCTCCATGGCATATACCATTATTTAGGAGCCAGGACCACCATCACCTCTGACAGGTGGGCAGCCCGAACACACGGGGTGGGGTGTCAACCTGCCTACTGCTCCAAAGCACCTTGCAAAGAAATTGTTACAATTTTCATTATCAGTATCCTGTATTGTTCTTGGCTCCTTAAATTACTAGTTCTCTTAAATGCTATCCTCCCCCTGCATCAGTTGAAATATGTGTGTTGTATTAGCCAAAGTATCTTGAAATAAGATAAAAAGGAAAGGACAAGTGCTCTTTAAGGGAAAATCCTCCCATCTATCCCTACTCCTCCCCACAAAGCCATCTAGGGATGGACTCAGGAAACTAAGGCATGTGCATCGTAAGCCTTTCCAGGGCTGAAACAGAAATGTCTCCCCTCACTTGACCTTGGCAGTCACAAGCCAGCTTTTGGTTCTCTCCACAGAAGTCCAGGAAGGCAGGAATAATCACATGGCCACACAGCTAAAGACTGTCAGCCCAACTTGGCGTATCACCTTTCCAAACACCTTTGCATTAGGAAGAGACAGGCAGCTCCTAACTGGGTCATGCTGTTATCTGTGCATCAGCGGCAGCTGTGGGAAAAAGCTCCTAGGACCACCTTTATTTCATGTGCTTTTCACTGGGTTGCAGTTTAATAAACCTTTTAAGTTGTCCCTGAAATTGTCCGTAAGTTTCAAGGGAATGCTTATGTCGTCTCCCACTGTATTGATCTGTGCTGCTTGCAACCCCCAGCTCTTCAGTTATTCATCCTGCCCACTAGCACTGGGAATTTCCAATCTGGCTTTTCTTTCATCTGAGCTCTTTCTCTTATTTTGGGCGACAGATTCATGGAGGGGAATAGTATTGTCCATATAAGGGATCAAGTGGACCCAGTGTGTACAGGGGAAAGATCACTGGCTGGAGGTCAGGAGACCTAGATTCCAGACCCAGTTGCTACCAGCTAGGTTTGTGACCCTGGGTGAGATGTTTAACTTCTCTGGATTTCACATTTCCTCTGAGGTCTCTTCCAGTTTTGAGTTTCTCTGATTCTGTTGGGTATTTGGGCTCTTATGACTTTAGGCTCTGTTGTTCTGTTTGACTGTTATGGTAAATAGAATGCTTTATGTATGTAGCTTCTGACATTATAATCACACGAACCCAGGCTGTGTGTCTTTCTACTGTTGAATTGTGCAGTCCTGGACCATGCCAGTGAGTAAATTAGGGGCCTAGCACAACTGAGATTCTGCCTGGACTCTTCAGAAAGCCAGATGGTACATTTTTGAGTGCCAGTTAAGTCCACTCCTACAAATTCTTCCCTGTCCCAGTCAAGTAGAAATCACCCAGTCTCGTGTCCATCTGTTGTTCAGGCAGCTGGACCAGATTTGTACAGAAGGAGTACATAGGCCTTGGAAACCTGGACTTCTCCAGAGTGACTTCATGCTCTCTGTGGACATCTTTCAGATTAGAAACTAGAATTCCAGCCATCTATCGGTTAGCAGCATCAACTAGGGGAAGGCCAAATTCCAGCAACTCATCTGTGTGGGCAAGTGGATATCTGAGCAGGGAGGGAAGGGAGTTGTTCTGTGTGCTGTGATCTAATTATGACTTTGTGATTGATTCATGGATGTGGAAGTAGATATGAATGAGCCAATTCTCAGGACCAGCTGTCAAGCACTTGGCTTGTAACCTGCTGTCATCCCACTTGTCCCAAGCACTCCCAGCTTGACAGGTCACCATCTACTTAAATGTTTGTTTCTTCTTTTGCTCTGATTCATCCCCTGGGGACTTAAGGATCTTGGACTGTGAAAGGGCATCCCAACTAACCCTTTGCTGGCTGGTAACATCCCAGTCGTTTGAGTTACAATGACTTAACAGCCTGGTTTTTCCTCCTACCATACAAGTGGTGTCAAAGCCCTCCATGTGAGATGGAATATAATTTGTAACTGTTCTGTCAAGAGATGGCATTTATAATAAGGCAGTTCTCCTGGTGGCCTCCAGAAGTCCCTGTTTTACAGCCATTTAATAGCACTTTAATGAGCTTTTCACTAAAAATTCTCAAGAGCCCTCACTGACATCCTTGGATATTATTTTAGTTAATGGTTTATTTAGGAGAAAGGACCCACGTTCATGGGGCGAAGGATGGGCACTTGGACTATCAGTAGGCACTTCCAAAGAGAATGGAAGAACTGGGGAAGAGAAAAAAAGGATAGTTATCAGTTATGACCAAAGTGTGAGACTGATATGAAATGCAGAAGAAGGGAGAATAGTTAGCAAAAAGCGTTCATGTTTATCTAATATAGGACAGGTTTTGATCCACTTCTCAAGACATATTTCTGTGGTCACAAAGGGTAATTGAGTAGGCGATCACAGTTTGAAAGCATTGTTTCTTCTGATCTAATTCTGTTTCTTCTGATCTAATTCTGTATTTTTTTTCACTGAGTAATCTTCTGAGGTGAATTGAGTTTCCTTAGTATATTTTTCAATTGAGAAGTATAAAAACCAGCTGTTATCATTTTAGTTCTCTAAACAGTTACCGTTCTCATTGTACATTGCCTTCTGAATTCTATGCCTTCCCTGCTGTTTAGGTACCAGGAATCAGTTCTTCCTGGGCCAACTGAGAAAAATCAAGTGTCTAGACCTATGAGGCTAAGTTTCTGAATTCTAGAACTTCTGCAGTTGTGTAGACTCCCCAACTCCCTCTCAGCAGTTAGCCACATCACATGAAAATCCACCACAATAGTATCTTCTGCTTCAGTCTTTTAGTTCCAAAGGATGTTGATTCCTCCTCCACCCTAACTCACATCCTGGGAAAACGGCAGTATGGACACTAACCCAAAGCTGCAGGAAAAGGAAACTGGCTCTTCCCACCATTCTGAGCAGCCCAGTCCCCAAGCCAGAGGCTTTGGACACTAGCTTGTCACCAGAATGACCTTTCCTCTTCCCTTTGCCCCTAAAGATCCTCAGCTATTTCTGTACACTTCCACCCCCATCCCCACCTTCAGATTCTAGAAAACACCAATAAATTGTTTTATGCATTACTAAGCCACCTCAGCAGCTATCTTGTGACATTCCCTCATTTGAATATGAGAAAATTACATTTTAAAACATCAAGTGACTCCAAGTTCACAGAATGTTGGTAGTGGAGCCAGGATTAGTGTTCATGTGACTTCACTGTTTTCCTACTGATCACCTTGCTCCTCTGCATTGCTCTAGTATTTGTATCTGCTTACCTTGGGGGCACTGAATATATGGAGGTGATAGAGGTGAAATGAAAGATCGAGTAGAAATTAATCCTTTTCTTTCATCCAAGTTTTGCCTCACTTAAGAGTGTCTCTAAACAATAACATAATTTATAAGTATATATGTGTGTGGGTGTGTGTGGGTGTGTCTGTGTGTACCATTTATAGATGAAGCTAGATCCAGATAAATCAGTGAAAGGGCAGTGAAAATTACCCTGTGCTTCCTGGCTTGTTTTTCATGAGAACACAATTCTCACATGATTGCTAGTGTTTGACAATAAATGTCAGAGAAAGAAAAAATGGCAAGAGAGAAGAGATTTTCTGCTGAGGTCTGGAAAAAGACAAACAAAAAAGGCTGCATACTGAACTAGTGAGATGGGGGCCCACTGCTTATCCCAGGAGGCACAACTGGAAAGGACAAGTGGCTGGTGGAAAACTTGTAAGGAGGAGGGGCACGGAGCTCACCTATGCGCTCATTCACGGTCAGTCCGTGACTGAGAGGCAAAGCCTTAGTGTACGGAGACAAGCCTCCTTATTACCCACCTCCCGTTCCTTTTGCTGCCTGGTTATTTCCTTGGTTTTTTGTTACCACATTCTTTCCACTGGGAGGGAAATGCCGACAAGAAGACTATAGTAAAAGTATAGCAGCCATAGAAAAGAATAGAGCTCGAGGTGAAAAGGAAAGGGTTATAGATTAAAAACAAAATTATCATCTTAAATATGACTTCAGTACAGTTGAAAACTCTTTATTGTGACTGGATAGTTTTATCCTCCCATTCAGAGAAAGCAAAATGAAAGTCCTTCCCTGCTGTGCAAATTTAGCATCTTTCTTTCTTTCTTTCAGTGACCATGCAACAGGTGGCCAGGACAGTGGCTAAAGTGGAACTCTCAGACCACGTGTGTGATGTGGTGTTTGCGCTCTTTGACTGCGATGGTGAGTGGGGCCCTCTGGAGTCAGGTGGGAAAACTGAGCCTTACTGCCCTTGCTTACAATGGAGCCTTCCAGACAGCTCCAATGCACTAGTCTATACCTCTTCAACTTACCCACATCCGTAGCTCAGCCCTCAGCATCATGACGTTGAGAAATAAAACCCATGGTCTTGGTTTGTGTTTTCCATTTCTTCTTGAAATTCCAATTTGCCTATTAGGCCTAAATTAGCCATGACCATAAGGACCTTAAAAATGGAAATAATTCAACTATAGTAGTGTTTTAAAAGTTAAATAATGAATAAACTCAGATATAAAAGCTCAAAACAATGAAAACAAAATTATTGGACCCAGTTTGCTGCTTAGAAAATTAGGAGCACTCAGATATTTGAATGTCTCTAGGAGGAAGATTGGTACTGCTCTCTCTCTACCTCCCAAGGCACATTTCATTCACTCACATTCCATCTCAGTATTCCAGCTCACAGTAGTCTGTTGTGTCTGACCACCCTATGGTCAGTCCATTTCAGAGGTCCTGGTTCCGTTCTGGCATTATTTCTCAGCTATGTTGGCTCACATAATAATAATACTAATATTCAGAGGCTCACACTTTTATCAGTGCTTATTATGAGCCTGGCACTATGCTAAGCTGTTCATTTAATCCTCTGTCATAGGAACTCTTAACCACATTTTACAGATAAAGAAGCTGAGACTTAGAGAGGTTAAGTAATTTTCCCCAGAATCACAAAGGTAGTTGTCGGTGGCAAAACCAGGATTTGAGCCCAAGCTGTGCCGCCTCCTTCTATCCTGTATTACCTCACTGCTTGTCTCACAGCCAGGATTCATTGTTCATCTTCTGCCAGGAAGCGAAGCTAATGGATTCAAGAACCGTTCCAAAGCTTCTGCCCATGTGAAACCTTCCATTTTGGTCTCAGCATAGTGAATTACTACCTTGCACTGTACCTCTGGTTCTGTGGCCTAACTTCACTACTAAATTGTGAGCTTTTTAAGGGCAGTTACAAGTCCTGTTCACCTTTGGACACCCCCCCTCCCTGCATAGGACCTCAGCCAGTATGTTGCACATAGCAGTTGTTCATTAACATATTAAGTTGAGCTTGAGTTGTTTAAATCTGCCATCACCAAGGTCTGAATCAAGGGACATCCCAGGGCTAGGACAAGGAGATGGCCTCACCCTCAGGTAACGGTGGCTTATTCCCTTGGCTGCCCTGTCCAGTGTGATACCACTAGTTACATGTGGCTATTTAAATACAAATTAATTAAAATTAAATATACTTTAAAATTCAGTTCCTCAGTCTCCCAAACCACATTTCAAGTGCTCAGTAGCCACATGTGGCTAGTGACTACTGTATTGAGTAGCACACACACAAAAAACTTCTTCCCCATAAGAGAGAGTTCTAATGAACAGCACTGATGTAGGGAGAATAACCATCCCCAGATATGTTTTTACTTTAGTCACATGTAGGTGGTTTGAGTTTTTTCCAAAATACATTTATTTTTATAATTTTTTAAGCCAATATCCTAGAGCCAATCTGTGAAGTGAATATGGGAATAAAGGCAACCAGTTTCACAGTTCCCCTCTCCCCCAGGAAGACCTGGGAAATGGTATTTGGTTGTCCAGCCTTTTAGAAACAGGCTCTGTCAATATCTACTTGAATCACCTTAGAAAAATCATTAAATTTCAAAACCATTATTATTTCTATCATTGCAAAGTCTTAGGTCCAAATATCAGCGGACAGAGAATTCCCAGTTTCAAACAGACTTGTTCATCACAGAATTTAGAGTTGCCCTCGCAGACCACACAGGCACACAAAATGACCATCGGTCATAAACCTGGTTCATAGGTAACAGAAGCCAGTCAGACTGACCAGCTTCTGGCCTTAGGGAAGCAGGAAGCAAATCCCAGGGTAGTTTTAGTGAAATGACCTCAGATGTTTTATCTTAAGCTTCTTTTTTTATACAAAATATTGAGAATCTTGTTTAGGGATTTTTGTTCTTTTACATTTTATATTCTTGATTAGCCATATTATTGACTACTTTTTAGCCCAGCCAGGCTACGTTTTTTGGTTTTTTGGTTTTTTGGTTTTTGTTTTTTTTTTTTTTTTAAACAAAAGCCAAGTTTATCTGTTAATTTCTTGCATTTGAAGAACTCCTCGATGACATCCTTGGCCTGAGACTCTTTGCCATAGTCCTTAACCACCACACAACTGCTACCAGCCACTTTATGGCCTTTTCCCCTCTCTGTCGATTTTACAGAGGCCTGCCTACACATTGCCCTAGTTTCTTCTTGTCACCATCCTTAATGAGGTTGATTTGCTGTTCAACACAGAGGGCTTCCACCAACTTACACAGGTTCATCGCAGTGGGATTCAAGCACGCAAAGATGGGCGTGGTGCTTGTCTAAGGCTTGGACAGCTTCGCGAATTCCACATGCTAGGCCATCATGGGTGAGGGTAGTCTTCAGCACCTCTTGTAAAGCAGTATTAACATCTATTACACCTCCAACAGTGATGCCTACCTAGACCATGGCAGTAGATTACAGGTGGAGCCGAATCTTTTTTTTTTTCTTTTTTTTTCTTTTTTTTTTTTTTTGGTGGGTTCCCTGAGCGGGATCAAACCCATGCCGCAGTGGTGAGAGCTCTGAAACCTAGCCACTACACCACCAGGGCACCCCCCATGGAGCCAAATCTTGAATGCCCCCTAAGATTCCACCTACACGCTTCTGCAGTGTCAGGGAAAGACCTTTTAAACTTTTTATGTTGAGGTGTGATATACAGAAAAGTGCAAATAAGTAAGTGTACAACTTAATAAAATTAAAAAAAAAAATAACTGAACATACCTGTTGTAACCACCATTATCCAGAAACATCGCATTACTTGGACCACAGAGGATCCCTGGTGGTGCCTCCCAGTCACATTTTCTCCCAAGGGTAGCCACTTTCCTGACTTCCAGTACCATAGACTAGTTTCACCTGATTTTGTTTGCTCGTTCAATCTTGCTGTGAGGTATCTCTAAGAGTGCCCATGCTCTCTAGCCAGAAAACATGGGCCAGTTTAGGTTTTCAGGTACTCTCTACAAAAGTAAACCATTTATTCCTTCTTTCCACTCTCCTCCCAGACCGATCATTAGTAGAGAGGTCTGTTTGCTGGTTTCCTGTTGCCTTATCACCACCAGTCACGGCTGCTGTACTTTTCATCAGCAGACGTTTATTCCTAGGCACCTAGTCAGAGGGTAACTGTCTTCTGCTATTGGAGTGGTTATTATTCCATATGACTTGAGAGGTGACCTTTGGTTAAACCAGATGCTCTCCATTCTCTTCCAGACCTGAGAGTTTGCCACTGAAGAGGGTGGAATGGGAAGCCATGAGAAAATGGGTTTAACCCAAAGCCAGATGGTGATTTGGTTTTCACCATGAAAAGCCTTTATCACTTCTCACCTGGACTATTGCAGAGGGCTCCTAACTGCTCCATGCTCCAGCCATGCCACTGTCCAGTCCCATCCCCATATATCCAACCAGAGAAATCTATCCAAAATGGAAATTAACTACATCTCACTCCCCTACTTCCAGTCCTTCCCTGGTGTGTCACTGCCTGGAAGATAAAGTGCAAACCCTTAATGAGAATACAAGATCCCTGGGGACCTATCTCCTGCCTGCCTCTTCAGTTTACTTGCCATGCCCCCACCTCTGTGTGTCCAGCAATACCTAACTACTGTAGTTCTCCATCAGCCGTGCTGCTCCCTGCCTGTGCCTTTGCTTACACTACTACCACTCTCTGGAATGCCGCCCCCATCTCACTCCCCTTTACTTGGCCAATTCCTGTTTATCCTTTGGGATTCAACTTAAGAAAGTCTTTACCGATCTGTACTTGCAGTACCTGCAGCCTGGGTTAGATACTCTTCCTCTGTGCCCCCATAGCATCCTTTGTTTACCCCATTATGGCATTCACCACACTGTTGTCTCTCCCACAACCTGGGATATTTCAGAGGACAAAGTCGTATTTATCTCTATTCACAATACGTAGCAGAGAACCTGACATATATTATCATTCAACTTTGTCACACTACACTAAACTCACGGAGTTGCATGCAGTCGGAAACATTAAGGAAGCAGCAAACCAGTCCATTAAGCCAAGAGAACTGAATTCGGCTGTGAGAGAGCACTGGGCTCTGGAACCCACATTGTGTGAACAATGGTATTTTCTCAGTGTCTTTGTTCCAAGGCCTCCACTTACCCCCTGTTGTGTTTGCCTCTTCCTCTAGGCAACGGGGAGCTGAGCAATAAGGAATTTGTTTCCATCATGAAGCAACGGCTGATGAGAGGCCTGGAGAAGCCCAAAGATATGGGCTTCACCCGCCTCATGCAGGCCATGTGGAAATGTGCACAGGAAACTGCCTGGGACTTTGCTTTGCCCAAACAGTAACCCAAACAGCAAGAGAGGGCCACCCCCTTGACCCCAAGCCCCCTGGCCCTTTGACCAGAACCTGGGCACAGCCCTTCCTGCTGCTGCTTCTGGAAGTAGTGCTCCCTTCCTTTTAGGGATGCTCTCAGGCTTCAACCAGTTTCCCCTCTCTAGCCTTCCCCTGCCCAATGATTATCCCCATAGGTTCTCAAAAATGTGACTAAGTCCTAAAAGCTCGTACGTTCTTCAACAATACTACCCATTCAAGCACTCTATGGACAAGAATGCAGGGACATTCACAGATAACCTCCCAACCCTAGGAAACACTCAGTTCTCAAGTCATTTTTGCTGTGGATTTATATTAAGAACATTCCTTGCTTTTTCTGCTGCTGGTGCTTTTAAGCTACAAGTTGGGAAAACCTCTAGCAGGCAAAAGGAAGTCTGCGATGAATGATAATGAGGATGACTGGACCACACTGCTGGCAGGAAGCCTGAGCCAGAGGAAAGATCTGTGTCTGTCCTCAAGGTGGCTCCGAGGCCTGTTCCAGGAAGGTGATGTGCAGTGGGAATGGAGCAGGATTTGGAATTCAGAGCAGCTGCTTACTGGCTTTCTCCACTCCCTAAGACTCCACCGCAATGAGCTTAATAAGCAGCAGTGATTGAGTTCATACTTCCCCTCCAGGAGTGTGCTTTTGAAGCTGAGGCCTGGCTCAGAGCCTGTCTGCCCTCTGTCTTAAACACTAGTAAAATATCACTTTAATTACAACAGTTTGCAATAAACCCCCCAAAGGTTCTTGTCTCCTTTATTTTAGGATCTAGGGACCTTTTCATTCTATTTCCTCAGAACTTGCTGGCAGCAGACCTGTTTTCTTTCCACCGGAGTCCAGTTCTTCCCCTTGAAAGACAACTTTAGACACAAACAAGAAGTGAGGGCATTTGGAGGTTAGTGGTGGTATTGTGCCAACATAGTTTGGACAGCATTTATCCTGGGCTAATGTACATAGTCCTTGATTACTCATACCCTACGGTAAGGAACTAAGATGGGGTGGTGGGATATATGAGAAATCCTCTGGTATGGTAGTCCTAAGTTTTGAGAGCCATAGCAATGCAACCAGTGTTTTATATGGCCGCAACTCTCACTAACTCAGTATGGCCTTGAGCAAGCAAATAATTTCCCATCTGTTTTCTCAACTATAAAATGACAGATAGGGTTGAGCTTAAATGACTCTTAAGGTTTCTTCCAGGTCTAAAAGCCTCTCGTTCAGCTCGCTCTCCCTGGCATGACAGTGTCTTGATTCTGATGTAATAGAACCACACCAAAAACCCAGTGCTTCCTGCAGGGCCTAGGAGTTGATAGGGAAAGAAGAGCAGAGGCCTGAGTCTGCATCTGTGGTTCCTCAAGGACAGAACCAACCCCAGCATTTTCTCGAGAACAATTTCACCTCAGTTCTAACAGCCTTTCCAGGGACAGATTAGATTATCTCTCAAAGGAGGTTGCCACTCACCTACCTCATCTGTCTTCCACTGTTTCCCTTCTTGGGATATGTATTCCTGGCACCCAAGCATAGCCTTTGCCTTATTTGCCCCAAGGCTGAGGCATCAGCAAAATGTGAGCTTTTCTTAAAATTGCTCCAGTATTCCAAACACACTTTTCCCAGATCCTCATTTCTCCAGCCTGAAAGAGAAGTTCACTTCACAGACTTCATAGGACACTCATTCTCCTACAAGAAGAGATCTGCTGATTGGCCTGGGTTTACTGAAGCTGAAAGCCAGACTATAGCAGGAGAGGGTAAGGATATCACCTACAGGTTGAAACCCAGGGTCAAGGGCACTTATCACAGGCACATGGAATTCCAATTGAATTCCATTAGCTCTAGGAGAGCCTGAGGTAGCAGAGGCTCAAGATGACAGGACAGCCACAGTTTGGCACAATAGGGTAAATATGCATGTTGAGAGCTATAAGCTAAGTCAACCAGAAGAGGCCAGGGTCACCCAAGGAAGTCCTTGAGCAAGGTAGCATTATGAATAGGCCCAGAGGATTTTAGTAGGCAGAGTTTGGGGGTAGGCTAGAAGCACTGGGAACACAAAAGGCTGGTTTGTGCTTCTCTTACTCAAATTGTTTCTTCTACCTAGACAGAATAATAACCTTCCCCTCCTCCTTCAAGACAGCACAAACTGTCTCCTCCTTAAAAAAGCCCTCCTTGATCCTCTTCCAGAAAAGACCAGTATCCCCTCCTTTGCCTACCTCACAAGGATCACTTGCCCGCCCATAACAACACTGGTGTAATGCGATGTAATTTTTTTGTGATGGTCACCCATGAAGTTCAAACCAAAGCAGCGACACAATCAAAGATACTAGTCCACCACCAAAAGCTAATTTGAAAACAACTCTTGGACAATGTTAAAGTGCTACTAGCTGTACCTCAGTAAATTCCTCCCACAAACCCACAGCCATTCTCTACTTTTATTGTTCTCTACTTTTTTAAAAAACAAAAGTAACTCGAGTTCTATCCCTTAGTCTTTGGGAAGGGAAAGAAACTCAAGAGGAGATCCAGGCTGCTGAGTTTTCTTAACCTTGAACTCAGCACCAGCCAAAGCACAAGCAGGAAGGATATGGAGAGAGATCTGCTAAGGAAAATGGGCTTAAGAACATGCATGCTCTTCAAAAATCACCTTAACAGCTTTTAGTGCCCACCTCTTACAGTTTTAGGTCTAGCTGAAGCACATGCATTTTAACCACATTGGAATCTAAGACAAAGGAGAAGTCCAGGCAACTACTGCTACCAGACAGGGAAGAGAAACAACAGCATGGGAGCCAAGAGCCAGGTCGCGCGCGCGCCGTCCCTCCCTCTCCCTGCTGCCGGAGCGTCCTCTCCAAGCAGCTTAGAACAGGAAGAAGGGAGCAGAGACAGGTTCTGCTCTCAGGCTTCAGATGCCACCTACTGGCGAGAAGGCTTAGCACAGGGACTCACTGGTCTGTAGGAGACGGGGTGCTGCTGGAGTCCTGTCTAGCCCCAGCTCTGCTCCTGAGATTAGGCCTCCCAGGGACCTGGGTGGCATGGGGCGGGGTGGGATGAACATCCAGGGATGGGCCATAATCATGAAAAGCCACTATGGATATGATTATGATTGATGTGAAGAATGAAGTGATGCTGTGTATGGTTCTCGGTGGCTCCAGAATGGGGATTTTTACCAGCAAACAAGAGTATGAGTTACTCTTTTCATTCTACAGCTCTTTACAGATCACCTACTGTGTGCAAGGCACTCAGCAAGATCTGTAAGGAGTTTGTATTCTAGTGAGGAAAACAGAAAAGAAGCAATGAGGTTAGGTATAGGCTGCTATGAGAGGAGCACTTGTAGAAGCAGAAAGGCCATATAATCCAGATTTAGGAGTTCAAGGCAGGCTGGCAGAGGAAATTTGTTTTTTTCTGTTTTTAATAAAAAATACTGATAGAAGAAAACATTGGTACTAAACTTAGAGACCTAGGGCTCAAGGAAGACTTCATGAACCTGACCTCAAAGGCAAGCTTTTTATCAAACTAAAAAGCTTCTGCACAGCAAAAAAAAAAAAACCATCAACAAAGCAAAGAGACAGCCAACTGAATGGGAGAAAATATTTGCAAACAACACATCAGATAAGGGTCTAATATCTAAAATATATAAAGAACTAATATGACTTAACACCAAAAAAACAAACAACCCAATTAAAAAGTGGGCAGAAGAACTAAACAGACACTTCTCCCATGAAGAAATACAAATGGCCAGCAGACATATGAAAAAATGCTCATCGTCATTAGCTATCAGGGAAATGCAAATCAAAACCACAATGAGATACCACCTCACACCTGTGAGAATGGCTGTTATCAACAAGACAAGGAATAACAAGTGCTGGAGAGGATGTGGAGAAAAAGGAACTCTGGTACACTGCTGGTGGGAGTGCAAAC